>CAUYON010089594.1:0-19200 GCA_963573935.1 Arctocebus calabarensis | reverse complement strand
GGGGTGAAAGTCATCTGTGTAACCTTTACCTTCACAATTCTCATTTGACTCTCTCAGTATAGTTTCCTTAAATAATCTTTTTTTATTAATTGCTACTTTTTATGAAAGGAGTTTTTAGAGGAAGAAAAGAATGATGGGGGGCGCGGCTGTGGCTCAAAGAAGTAGGGTTCAGGCCCTCTATACCAGAGGTGGCGGGTTCAAACCCAGCCCTTGGCCAAAAAAATAAAAAAAAAAAATAAATAAAAAGAAGAAAAAAAAGGATTATGGGTACTTATTATGCTGTTACCTTGACCGCCACAGGTTGTGTGTCTGGGAGAGTCTGCTAAGGAGTTGGTGTGTGCTTGTGTCTGGGCTTGTTAAGGTAGCATTATGTGAGGATTCCGATGTTGTTTTCCCTACTCCTTCTTTCTTAGGTTGAATGATACAAGGGGAATAAAGGAGAAGTGATCCTGAGTATGAATGAATGATTGCCTTAGAATCTGCTTTCTCATTATTTCCTTTATCTATATGGTAGATGAAGTATAAAGACAGAAAAGGTTTATAACTGATGATGAGTGTGTTCACTAGATGACTTATTTGGGACCTAACAGTACACTGTGGTAAGACTAGCTATGCGTGCCTTATAGATAATGATTTGTTTTGTGTGCTGTTTTGTGCTTGTCACGTTAGGAGGCACCTAAGATTAGGGACCCAGCTGTGCAGGCATTGGTAGCATTGGTCTCATTGGGCTTAGTTTCCTGGAGAGCAGCAATCATGTCTTAATGCTTACTATTTTGGAGGAAACAGCTTAGAGCTCAGGCCTTGGTAAGTTTTTAGTAAATACTTATTGTTTAGAAATGGAAGGTTAGGATACTGCCAGAAATTGAAGCTTGGTGGGTCTCAGCAGCTCCTGTGGTGGGAGGAGCAGCAGCAGCTGGGCAGCCCAGCTTTGAGAAGTGAATGTGGATCCCAGTGTAGATGCTGTTTACTTTCATTCTTTCAGGTGGCCATAAATGACACAGAGCTTTGCCTTAAGTAATAGAGGACATTGATCCCAAAGACATTGCTCCATGATAATCTATGGCTAGAGTATGTCCATCTTGCTTTTAAGGGTAAACTACTTAAAGCCCCAGTCTTTTAAAGAGGGAGTAGTGTCATAGAAACAAAGTACGAAGTGGTGCTTACCAGAGGTAGGGGTTAAAGTGTGGGGGACGATGTTGATCTGTGTGCAAGAGATCTATTGTATTAATGCTGACTACTGTTAATGACAATATGCTATGTACTTGAAAATTGCTAAGAGAGTAGATTTTAAGTGTTATTACCACAAAACTATTATAAGTATGTAACTTCTATGTTAAAAATAGTTTGGTTTAGCCATTCCACTTGTATACAGTAGCCCCCGCCACCCCGTATCCGTTGGGGACCCCTAGTGGATGCCTGAAACTGTGGATAGTATTGCACTCTATATAGACTTTTCCCCCCTACACACATCTACCTATGGTTCACTTTAATTTATAAATTAGGCACAGTAAAAGATTAACAACCATAACTAATAATTAAATAATTATAACAATACGCTAATAAAAATTACTTGAATGTGAACTCACTGTTTATCAAAATCTTATTGTACCATTTTCACCCTGGGTAACTGAAACCACAGGTAACTGAAATCTCAGAAAGTGAAACTGTGGATAAGGGGTGACTATGTAAATCAAAATGTCATATTGCACACCATAAATATAGACAATTTTAACTTGTCCATTAAAAGCAAAATGTACATGCAAAGAAGTTAGTGAAATTATCATTGTATATATAAAAACTAAATAAATTGCTGAATATGCAAAGTAAAGCTGTATTTCCAAATGATTATTCACTTAAAAATGTTTTTTAATGTTACAGGGATGTGTTTGCTACTTTTCTACTAGTACTCATCATCATACCAAATTTTATACTGATCCTGTGGAAGCTATAAAAGACATCCCTGATGGTGCAAAGATTCTGGTTGGTGGTGAGTAATAATATTGTTTTCTTTTTTTATGGTAATGTCCTTATGCTTTTAGTGAAATAGGGAAGTCATGAGCGGCGCCTGTGGCTCATCGAGTAGGGCTCTGACCCCATATACCGAAGGTGACAGGTTCATACCTGGTCTCAGCTGAACTGCAAAACAGAAAAAATAGCCGAGTGTTGTGGCGGGTGCTTGTAGTCCCAGCTACTCAGGAGGCGGAGGCAAGAGAATGGCCTAAGCCCAGGAGTTGGAGGTTGCTGTGAGCTGTGTGATGCCATGGCACTCTACTGAGGGCGATAAAGTGAGACTCTGTCTCTACAAAAAAAAAAAAAAAAAGAAATAGGGAAATCACAGTGAACAAGTTATGTAGATTAAAAATACCAATTATTTTATTATTTAATTATTAGTTATAGTCTACTTAGTGTGCTTATTATATATTATGTATACATAATAAATACATAATATATATAATGTATAGATGTATATTATAAATGTACACACACACACACGCACACATCGGCGTGCACGGATTTTTGAGACAGAGTCTCACTCTGTTGCCCTGGGTAGAGTGCTGTGGTGTCATAGTTCACAGCAACCTCAAACACTTGAGCTTGACTAATCCTCTTGTCTCAGCCTCCCAAGTAGCTGGGACTATAGACTGGTGCCATGACACCCAGCTATTTTTTCTATTTTTAGTAGAGATGGGGTCTTGATCTTGCTCAGGTTGGTCTCGAACTCCTGAACTCCAGTGATCCACTTGCCTTGTCCTCCAAGAGTGCTTGTTTGTTTTGAATGTTTGTTTTGAAACCAATACTATTTGAGGAATTATGGAAAACATAAAGAAGTGATAGTTACTGGCCTAGGCATCCAGTCTGCAAAAATCTTTATATAACTCAGACATATAAAATACTCTTGAAAAAGTAAATTTATAAGGGTTGAGTTATAAAGCGGGACAATAGTAGATTGTAGTTAAATGCAAGATGAACAAAGTGTAACATATAAACTGTTTGCCCTTGGCTTTATACTTACAGTTCAGAGACTTGGCAGTGATATGTGGTGCTATATAATGGTGCAAACATTTGGATGCAGCTATATAACTATTTGAGTTGCTGAGAGGTGTCTGTGTTTTGCTTAGTAGATCTAATAATGTGCTTTGTTTTTTTTTCTTTCTATTGAAAAGAATAACACTCATTTGCCTGAAAGAACATTATTACCCTCTTTATAAATTGTTTTGTCTTTTGGGGCTATTATAGGTTTTGGCCTGTGTGGAATTCCAGAGAATCTTATAGGAGCTTTACTAAAGACTGGAGTTAAAGGACTAACTGCAGTTAGCAACAATGCTGGGTAAGTGTGCATTTTTAAAAACAATTGTCTTGAAAGAAATGGTAATTCTTGATAATATTTAAATATAATTTATCAATGAAATGCTATTTTCCCTTATTTACATGAGCAATATACCCAAGTACCAAAAGATAGTATTTAACAAGGTTAAGAACATAGGTTGTCTTTATTCAAAATTTTTGTTGTCATCTGTCTTAATCATAATAAGTACACTTGCTTTATCTTATACAGTGTAAAAATATAACTTAAGACTTTATATCTTAAACCAATGTGCTTTTATTTTGTTACATTTAAAATACTGTTAAATGAGTAATATATTTTCAAATTGGATCTTACATTTTAAAATTTATTTATGTTCCTTAGTATTCTTTGTTACTCTAGATTGTTATTTATAAAGCAAGGTGGACATCAATTTGAAATCTGTCCTTTCAAATTGACAGGAATTTCAAGTCCTTTTCTTCTTTTTTTCTTTTCCTTTTCTATTACTGTGAGTCTCACTCTGTCGCCCTGGCTAGAGTGCTGTGGTGTCATAGGTATATAAGGAATATAAAGGAATGGTATGGTATATAAAGCAATATCATTAGTCATAAATATATTGCTGGTTTGGGCAGTGCCTGTGGCTCAGTGGGTAGGGTGCCGGCCCCATGTACCAAGGGTGGCGGGTTCGAACATGGCCCTGGCCAGCTAAAACAGCAATGAGAATTGCAACAAAAAATAGCTGGGCATTGTGGTGGGTGCCTGTAGTCCCAGCTACTTGGGAGGCTGAGGCAAGGGAGTCACTTAAGCCCAAGAGTTGGAGGTTGCTGTGAGCTGTGACACCATGGCACTCTACTAAGGGTGACAAAGTGAGACTCTGTCTCAAAAAAAAAAAAAAAAATTTCTGGTTCTTCGAGGGGGGAGTACATACAACCAGGGCTTAAGATAGTAGGATCACATATCAAAATGGTCAGCAAGAAGCCTTTTGAATAATGGAATGCGCATGAAGGCATGTTTAGCCATGTTGAAAAAGCTTTTTGTATACAAAATGGTAAATCATCAGCTCTTTTTCAACAATTAAAGTCTTTAATGATCTTGAAAAATTAAAAAAAAATAAAAACCTAGATTGGCATTTTAGGATATTATAAATGCAATTTAGAGCAAATAGCACAAATTATTCGGCGCCTGTGGCTCAATGGGCTAAGGCGCCAGCCACGTACGCCTGAGCTGGCATGTTTGAATCTCGGGCCAGCCAAACAACAATGATGGCTGCAACCAAAAAAATGGCCGGGCATTGTGGCGGGTGCCTGTAGTCCCAGCTACTTGGGAGGTGGAGGCAGGAGACTCGCTTGAGCCCAGGAATTGAAGGTTGCTGTGAGTTGTGATGCCACGGCACTCTCTCCAGGGTGACAGCTTGAGGCTCTGTCTCAAAAAAAAAAAAAGTGCGGTTATGTTTGTGCTCATTTTTCCTTTTCTGAGTATATTTGTGTCATTATTTCCATTTGGAAGACTCTTCCTCTTCTTCCCTGCCTATCTATAGCCTTCCTGTCTTTCAGGATTCAACTGAAGTTACACACGTACAAAGTAGCCTTATCCAATTACAGAACTTTTCTAGTCTTCATTGATCTTACCCCTTCCTAAATTATTCTGAGACCGTTAGCTTTTCTTTGTATACTGTATTTCATTTATTCTCTTGGATGTATATTACATCCTGATCCTATTGCTTATAATAGTTTTGTATCTCTGCTGTTCTTAACCTGTGTTTATCAGAGTCACTATGTGTTGGAGCTGGGTGAGATTATAGAGATCGTCTGTTCTAGTCCTCTTGTAATAGGAAACTCATCTGTAAATAGAGAGGTAACTTGTTCATGTTTAATTTTGTGTTTCTTAAACACATTTTATGCCCTTAGACTTGATGTTTATTACAAGTACTTTTCATTATCAATACTTTGTTGGGTTTTCCAGATAGTTGTGTGCATTCAAGGGATGCTGCCCATTAATACAAATTCTTGATGCAGAATGCTGATAACCTACTTAATTGAACACAAATAAGGCACTACACAAATTCTCAATGGCAGTTGATGCCTTTTATTAGGAGGGTTTAAATCCTAGAGGTCTATAGGAAATGAAAGCCTTGTTTTGCTATTAGAGTCAGATAAATTAGGAAAACTTAGTGATGCTTTCTTGGAGAACCAAAGACATAGTTTGAATTGTTGGGTAAATGGAGAGAACTTGGAATTAGAAGTAATGGCTATTTTCTAGTTGATTCCATATAAATACATTATAGAATGGTAATTACTAGAGTGGGCCTGCTTCTTCTTTGTTGAGGCAGCTGCAAAGTTGAAGGAATCATTGGACAGAGTTATAGGCTGCTTTGCCTGATGATGATCATTCCCCAAGTTTTGGTTATTTTGTCTGGGAAGGGCTAACCACATCCTGGGATGTGTAGTTGAGCTTTTGTGCTCGGCTTGTGCAAGATTTCATTTGTCCCTTGTAACTAGCTATAGTAGTTCCCCCCTTATTTGAGGGCGATATATCCCAAACTCCCCAGTGGATGCCTGAAATCGTGGATAGTAATGAACCTGATGGTTGTTGATTGGAACATGTTTCTGTTCATGTCTTCACTTGCAAGTTCAATGCCTTTTTTATTTTAACTAAACATTAATTCTACACTATGGCCTTAACTTCAGCAGTGTGAGGTGCGATAGCACAACCAGCACAGATTTTTTCCTTCTTCACAATTTCACAGATAGAGGATGATATGGTTTAGATGTGTGGCCTCTCCAAATCTCATGTTGAAATTTGATCCCTAGTGATGATGGGGGGGCCTGATGGGAGGTGTTTGGGTCATGAAGGTGGCTGCTCATGAATGGCTTGGTGCCCTCCCCTTGGTAAAGTGAGTTCTCGCTTTATTAGTTCACACCAGAGCTGGTTGTTTGAAGGCGCCTGTCACCCCCTTTTCCTGCTCTTTGTTTCTCCTCATGTGACACACATGCTTTCCCTTCATCTTCTGCCTTGATTGGAAGCTCCTTGTGAAGCCCTCACCAGAAGCAGATGCTGGCACAATGCTTCTTGTATAGTGGTGGAACTTTGAGCCAAACCAACCTGTTTTCTATAAATTACCAGCCTTAGGTATTTTTTTTTAATAGCAGTGCAAAATAGACTGAAACAGAAGGTTTGTCCTTACTGTGGAGGTTAGTAACCTTAGCATATAAGTTTTTTCCTTTCCTTATTAGGTCAAGAACTTTTTCACCTAAAGGAAGCTCTTTATGACTTCTCTTTGGCATATCTGACTTGCCAGCATCACTGCTCCTATGCTTTGGGGCATTAGGAAATAAAATACTGATGACCTGAACACAAGCCCTATAATAACTAAATCCACAGTTCATCTGGTCACCCTGGTGGTGACTAAGTGACTAATAGGCAGGAGCCTATGGAGTGTAGATATAGTGAGATTTCATCACACTGCTCAGAATGGTGCACGATTTCAAGCTTATGAATTGGATCTGTAATCCTAGCACATTGGGAGACTAAAGTGGGTGGATTTCTTGAGCTCAGAAGTTTGAGACAAGCCTGAGTAAGAGAGGGACTCCATCTCTACTAAAAATAGAAAAAACTAGCCAGGCGCTGTGGCAGGTTTAGTCTCAGTCTCTTTAGCTATAGTCTCAGCTACGCAGGAGGCTGAGGTAAGAAGATGGCTTGAGCCCAAGAGTTTGATGTTACTGTGAGCTATGATGCCATGGCACCCTACCCAGGGCATGGAGTGAGACTCTGTCTCAAAAAAACAAACACACAAAAAACTTATTGTCGTGACTGCATAAATGATCATCCAAGACGCAGATTGACAGTACATGCTGCAAGAGGTGAGACTAACCATAGGTGCAGGATAGTACTGAGCACTTCTTGCAGAGTTCTTGTATTGAGAAGATACATAATGGGCAGTAAGATTACTAAGCAAAGACATGCAGGGGCTGCATGCTCAGGGAAGTGATCTCATAGGTGCCAAGAGAACTCAAGAAAATGATCTTCAAGGGTGGTAAGAGAAATGATCTCCAAAAATACTACATGCAATTTTTCTTCACTGATCCTTCAAGGAACTGCCATAAAATGCTTAATGTTTGGCATTAGTCTTACTACTACAGGACTGAACTGTGCTTCTCCAGGATTACTGAGATACTTTGTGGCTTGCTTTCCAAGTCACAAGAGATTTCCAGGCTTACCAAGAGAATGTCTTGTTCTGAGTAATTCCTCACATGAGTTATGATATTGGTGGCTGTTATGGTAAGTATGATGTTTAATCGTCTATACTCATGAATTGTTTATTTCTGGAATTTTTCATGTAGTATTTTTGGAGTATGGTTGACTGTGGGTAACCGAAACTACAGAAAGTGAAATCGAAGATGGAGAGGGGGTATTACTGTATGTCATAAATTAAACATATTTAAATAAAGTGTTTTCCTTCCATTTGATATACCCTTGATATTATGAGTAAATACAGTTGTGTAATTGAGATTTTTTTAAGTATGTCTAAAATGAAACATAAATAAAAGAAATACAGTTCAGTAAATGGTTGCAGCTTCATTTCCATTAGTTATATTGCAACAAGAATTGCCAATTAATGAGATTTAATAAACACTTCTACACAGCGGGTGAGAATGCAAATATGTTCCTTTTGGAAAGATGTTTGGAGAATACTTAGGGATCTAAAAATAGACCTGCCATTCAATGCAATTCCTATACTAGGTGTATATGCAGAAGACCCCAAATCACATTATAACAAAGATATTTGTACCAGAATGTTTATTGCAGCCCAATTCATAATTGTTAAGTCATGGAAGAAACCCAAGTGCCCATTGACGCATGAATGGATTAATAAATTGTGGTATATGTATATCATGGTGTATTATGCAGTCTTAAAAAAGATGGAGATTTTTACCTCTTTCATATTTAAATGTATGGAACTGGAACATATTCTTCTTGCAGAGTATCTCAAGAATGGAAGAAAAAGTATCCAATGTACTCAGCTGTACTATGAAAGCTATAACCCAATTATAGCCCAGGAATATGGGGAAACGGGATAGGGAGGGGAGGGGGTTAGATGGGTGAAGGGAGGGTAATTGGTGGGACCACACCTACGGTGCATCTTACAAGGGTACGTGTGAAATTTACTAAATGTAGACTATAAATGTCTTCATACAATAACTAAGAAAATGCCATGAAGGATATATTAAACAGGTTGATGAAAACATTTCAGATTGTGTATGAAACCAGCACATTATACCCCTTGATTGCTCTAATGTATGCAGCTATGATTTAATAAAAAAAAAAAAAGAAAGAAAAAGAAACAATAGTAAGACCTCAAAAAAAAAATAATCGTTTATATTGTTATCCTTTAAGACATCTACGTACCAATAATAGAGAAAACCTTCAAATAGCACTTTATAGACTCTTTTTTAAAAAATTGAATCATAAGTTGACAATTGTGGGTGCAGTGTGCTGATTTGATATACAGTGTGGCATACTTACATCAAACTGATTAACACAGCCATCATCTCACTCACTTGTGGTAAGATTTTTATACTCTACTCTCAGTAGTTTTGAAATGTACCATTGCATTATGCACAGTAGGTGAGGTCCCACCAAGTGCCCTCCTTCCTCCTGCTCCCCCCCCCAACTCTCCTTCTCCCTCCTCTCCCTTCTTTCTTTCAGGACTATAGTTGTGTTTTATCATTTGTATAAATGTATGGGTGAAATATTGGTCTCATGATAGTATTGAGTATGTGGATCCTTTTTTTCCATTCTTGAGATACTTTGCTAAAGGGAATGTGCTTCAGTTCCACCCAGGTGATCATAAAAGTTATAAAGTCTTCATCCTTTTTGTGGCTGCATAGTATTCCATGGTTATATGTACCACAATGTGTTAACCCATTCATGGGTTAATGGGCATTTGGGCTGCTTCCATGGCTTGGGAATTATGAGTTGGGCTGCAATAAACATTCTGGTGCAAATGTCAAAAAAAAATTAAAGAAAATATTTCAAATTGTATATAAAATCAGCACATTATACCCCAGGATTGCATTAATGTCCATAGCTATGATTTAATAAAAAATAAAGAAAAAATAATTTAATAAATTATAGATTCAGAAAATGAAAGTTATTTGCAGAATATTGATGTCTTCTATTGCAATATTTGTCTTTTTTTACATTAATGTAACTCATTAATGAATTCTTGGCTTTACAATATTTGCTAGAATATTTGAAACTAAATTTTGTTATGCTGCAGGAAAAAGATCAAGCTTAGGTGCGCTAGAAAAATGTTGGTTGCTAAAGGCAAGCAACATTGCTTGAAAGTCCATCTGCATTATCTTTAGTATTAAAGAGCTGTAAGATGCTTTGCTGTACATGTTTCTCTATTAGAAATATGTTCCTCATGTAGAAAATATCACATGTATCTTTCTTGTTTTGTCTTTATATCATGAGCTTTTATAGATGAGGGACTTGTCTTTTTTTTTAAAACCTCAATGTCTGATAATAGTAGGTAGTAGTACATGTTTGCTGAATTTGTGAGTTTTAAAGTATGTGGCAAGAAACACTCTCATTATAAGTTATCTAACATAATTTTTTAATAAATGGAGACTGACTATAAGTTCAGGTGGTGGCCTGCACTAAGCATCTTGTTCACTGCTTGATTGCCATGCTAGGATACTAGTCTAAAAACAAAGCAAAGGCCAAATACACAATGATTCCCAGAGCCAAGATCAACAAATACAGATAAATCATTTCTAAATAGATTTGAGTTCAAGCATATAATGGGTTGGAAAGCCAAACAGAGATCTGCAAAACAGCGGTTAGAAAAATTCCTAAGTCAATGAATGACCAACTGTACTCCTTTTTTTTCTTTTTTTTTCATGAACCTGTTGTCTTGTAAAGAGTTTCAGATACTTAAAATTCAGAAAGCAGATGGACCATATCCACCTTTCATGGATTATTTTATTGTTAGGACTTTATTCATCTGGGCCCCATAGGATATCAATGGTATATGCTCATACTGGGTAATTGAGGAGTTCTCCAAAGGGACCCTTTTTAATGGAATTGTGGGGACTGAGGGAAAGTGACAGGAATAGTAAAGAATTCTAGAGTTAGTAACAGAGGAGTGTTATTTCCATCAGCCCCAGGCCTGAAGGGGTAAGGAGAGGGAGCTGTTATCAGGATCTGGAGAAAGCTCTTTGGAGAGGGTTATCCAAGGTTTGTATCTTGTTAAGGAGCAAGCCAGAAGAACATAAATCCTGTTGTCATTCTCTCTTTTGCCACCATCCCTCTGATGGTGCCTCCCATTGGGTGAATCCAGGAGAGTGGCTGAACCCAATTAGAGGCCAAAGGACCCAGGAGTCTACAGGTCAGCCACCCCAGGAATAGAGAAAGCTGGAAGTGGATCTGGAGGGCAAACCTAGCAATCAACCTGATGACTTGGTGATTTTCACTTTTACTAGAGAGAAGCAAGTGAAGAGGGGGAAAGTAAGATCAAGAAATATAGTAGACCCTCTGTAAGTTGACCACCCATGGGACTGTAACAAACCAGTCAACATATGGAGGTGGGCAACATAAGGAACTAGGCCTACTGGACTGATAGGTACATGTGGTGCTTGTCTGGTCTGAAAATTAGAGCAACTTAAGGAGGTGCTCACCGTAGAGAGATGGTCAACTGTGGAGGTTCTGCTGTACATGTATTTAACAAATGTTCAGCAGGTATTAATGTAGTTCTCTTTGTGTGTGACTTGTGGCTGCAGGTGGTTGGGGTACAGCAGTGATAAAAACAGACCAAGATCCCTGCTTCATGGAACTTACTCTAGCAGGGAGAGGCAGATAATAAGTAGTAATCATTATAAATACATTTTCCAGTGTGTTAGAAACTTTTATGTGCCTTGGAAAAAAAAGAGCAAATAACAGGGATTGGGAGCATGAAGCAGAGGGGAAGGTTATTTGAGCTTTAAATTTTTGTTTTAGAACAAGTGAGAATAAATTATGCAGCTGTTTCTTATATACTCATGGTGGTATATAATCTGATAACATTTCCCATTTCTCTGGGAAATGTTATAATATTCAGTATTTGAAGGCTAGGCCTGGGAAACAAGTTGAGTAGAGGGTTGATAGTTGTCTGGAGACCTTGAAGTTCACGGTGGGTCAGACCTGCCTGGTGGAGGGAAGAGACTTGGAAACTGACACATTCTGAGAATTGGGAAAGAGTCAGTTGAGCTGGATTGGCTCCTTATGGAAGTGAGAGGAGTGTCAGGATAGAAGTGGAATGATGCTGGGAGTAAAGGCTGTGTTCTGAGAAATATCAGTGGTTTGTCACATGAGGTGCCACCCTCAACACTCTTCTGGGTCAGACAACTGTGTGTCACTAGTGATCATGAGATTAATTTTCCCCAACTCACTCTTATACTATGCTATTGCCAAAGTCAGAAATCCTGCAGTGGGTCTCCAGATGTTTCTTCTAAATGAGAAATTGTTAACAATTCTTATGATTCATTTTCTCCAAGTATCCCTCAATTTGTCCCCTTTTCTCCATTGCTATCGCCACTACCTGTGTTCAAATGTTCATCTTTGTTTGTTTACACTATTTCAAGCCTCTTTACTGTTCTTCCTGCCTTTCATCTGTCAACCTCTCCAGTTAGTTGTATACTGTTACTTGTCTGCTTAAAATTATTTACAGGGTCTTCACACCCTTTAGGTTGAATTCCCGTGAGGCAGATCACTGTCTGGCCCGCCTTCTGCCTCTCCTGCCAGCTTCTGCTCTTGGTCCATAGTCTGCTCATGTTCTACACATTTCCTAAGTTGCTCTTTACAGAGCTGCCTACCTGCCTTTCTTTCAATACCTCCATTCCTCACTATATTCTCAAAATGTTTGTGTGTGTGTGTATTTCTTTATATCTAAGTTCCATTCCAATAAGGCTTTTTCTGCACTCTCTCTACCCCAGCAATTGGGTTCTCCATCTTCAGTATTCTTATCACACTTTGTGCAGAATTTTCTTACCTTGCCTTTCCCTCTATTGTAATTATTTCCTTGATAATCTCAGAGCTGTTGAGATACCAGCCCTGGGGTACAATAAGCACTCAGTAAGGGATTGTTTAGGGAATGGGCCGAGTGGATGACATGTGCTCCATAGGGGAGGAATCATCAGAGCGTTGAAAGAATTAGTAGGGAGATATCATAAATAAAGACTTCTGTTTCTAGGAGATACTCTGGTCTTTAGCATTACATTTGTATTTTTAGAAAACTATTGAAGTATTGTATAGAGAAATATAGAAAAGTGAACATATAATGAATATACAGTTTAATGGTTGTTTTTTTTAAATCATACCTGTGTACATTACTGCAATCATGGGGTACAATGTGCTGGATTTATATACAATTTGAAATATTTTCATCAAAATGGTTAACATAGCTTTCACCACATTTTCTTAGTTATTGTGTTAAGATATTTATATTCTACACTTGGTAAATTTAACACGTACCCTTGTAAAATGCACCATAGGTGTGGTCCCACCAATTGCCCTTCCTCCACCCATCTTCCCTCCTCCCTTTCCCTCCCTCTCCTCTTTCTCCTTCTTGGGCTATAGTTGGGTTATAGTTTTCATATGAAAGCTATAATTGGTTTCATAGTAGGGCTGAGTACATTGGATACTTTTTCTCCCATTCTTGAGATACTTTGCTAAGAAGAATATGTTCCAGCTCCATCCATGTAAACATGAAAGAAGTCTTCATCTTTTTTTTTGGCTGCATAATATTCCATGGTGTACATATACCACAATTTATTAATCTGTTCATGGGTCAGTGGGCACTTGGGCTTCTTCCATGAGTTAGCAGTTTGATGGGTTTTTACAAGTGATGCCCCTATGTAATTAATGCTCAGATAAATGAATGGAACATGGCTGATACATCTGAAAGCCCCCTTCATGCTCCTTCCCGTCACTAAGATTAACCATTCTCCTCATTTCTTATGTCATACCTTTGTATTTTCTGAGTTTGAACTTCATATAAAGGGAATAATTT
The DNA here is from genome assembly GCA_963573935.1 of Arctocebus calabarensis. Taxonomy (NCBI): domain Eukaryota; kingdom Metazoa; phylum Chordata; class Mammalia; order Primates; family Lorisidae; genus Arctocebus; species Arctocebus calabarensis. Next base: position 5,845 of record CAUYON010089594.1, on the reverse strand, counting down.
AATGTATACATTTTTGTGTCTGGCTTCTTTTGCTCAATAATTTGTGAGAGTCAACCATTGATATTAGTAGTTGTGGATCATTATTTTTTCCTTGCTGTATTGTATTCCTTTGTGTGGACACAACAAAATTTATTCTGGTACATATGGGAAGCTCCAATTTTGGCCATAATGAATAGTGCTCTTGTAGATTTTCATGTAAATGCTTTTTGGTGAACGTAAGTTTTCATTGCTCTTGGTTTTAGACCTGAGATTGGAATTGCTGACTCATAGAGTATGAATATATTTTAGCATTAGTAGATAGTGCTAAAGGTTTCTCCAAAGTGGTGCCACCAAATTACATTCCCCTCAGCATGTATGAGGGTTCTGGTTATTTCATGTCAAATACCTTAACAAAACTTAATATTATCGTTTTTTTTTTATTTAGCCATTCTTTCATGTTTGTAGTTGTGTCTCATTGAAGTTTTCACTTTTTAAAATAGTTTTTATAGACTGAGCACAGTAGCTCATGCCTGTAATCCTAGCACTGTGGGAGGCTGAGGCAGGTGGCTAGTCTGAGCTCATAGGTTCAAGATCAGCCTGAGCCAGAGCAAGATCTTGTCTCTATAAATAGCTGGATGTTGTGGTGGGCACCTGTAGTCCTAGCTACTCAGGAGGCTGAGGCAAGAGGATCACCTGAGCCGAAGAGTTTGAGGTCACTGTGAGCTATGCCATGACACTCTCCTGAGGGGGATCAAGTAAGACTCTGTCTCAATCAATCAATCAATCAATAAATAAAATAGTTTTTATACTGTTTGCAGAAGAATGAAACTAAATCCCTAATCTCTCACTATACATAAAAGTCATATCAAAATGTACTAAAGACTTGAATCTAAGACCTGAAACTGTGAAACTACTAGAGGAAAACATTGGGGGAATACTCTAGGACATTAGTCTTGGCAAAGATTTCTTGCATAAAAACCTCAAAAGTACAGGTAATCAAAGCAAAAATAGAGAATTGGGATTATATCAAGCTGAAAAGCTTCTGTATACTAAAGGAGCCAATCAACAAAGGAAGTAGACAACCCGCAGAATAGGAGAAAATATTTGTCAATTTGTTAACTATCCATCTGACAAAGAATTACTAAGCAGAATATATAAAGAGCTCAAACAACTCAATAGCAAGAAAAATAACTAATCTGATTAAAAAATAGGCAAAATAACTGCACAGTCATTTCTCAAAAGAAGACATACAACTTACTAGGTATTTAAAAAATGTCCAACATCATTAGTCATCGGATCAAAACCATCCTGCAATATATTCTTACCCCAGGTAAAATGACTTATATCACAAAAGACAATAACAGATGGTGGTAAGGATGTGGAGAAAGGAGAACCTCATACACTGTTGATGGGAATGTAAATTAGTGCAGACATTATGGAGGACAGTACAGAGGTTCCTCACAAAACTGAAAGTAGAACTACCATATGATCCAGCAATCCCAATTTTGGGCATGTATCCAAAGAAAAATCCGTATGTCAAACAGATATTTCCACGCCCATGTTTATTGCAGCACTATCCATAGTAGCCAAAATATGGACTTAGCCTAAGTGCCCATCAAGGGATGAATGGAGAAAGAAATTGTGGTAATTGTACACAGTGGAATGTTATTCAGCTATAAAAAGGAATAAAATCCTGTCATTTGCAGCAACCTGGATGGAACTGGACTTTATAATGATAAGTGAAGTAAACCAGGCACAGAAAGACAAATCTCAGATGTTCTCTTTTATTTGTGAGAGCGAGAAAAAGTAGACTTCATGAAAATAGAGGTTAGTGAAAGACCAGGAAAGATGAAGGGGAGAATATAACTTTTGAAATTACCACTGATCTGCACACTTACAAATAGTACAGATGGTAAATTATGTGTGTTTTGCCTCAGTAAAAAAAATAGTTACGTATCATAGGGGCAAATATTCTTTGTTATCTTAAAAAATGGTTTCTTTCCTTGGTTAAAATAGTTCTAAAAATTTTTGAGTGGAAGAGAGTGTAACTTTCAGTCTTAAAGTTTACTGAAAATGAAAAAGCATTCATTTAATTATTAATCTGTCTTGTCACATTGACTTTGCTTGGAATTCTAGGTATATTTTGCTTTGAAAAGGGTAGTAGAAAACAAGAAGAAAGTTACAAATGTGGAGATCACATAAGGAATAAGAAATCCAATTCCCTGTGCACCATTTCTCTCTCTCTCTTTTGTATTTATTGCTGGGGATTCATTGAGGGTATAAGAAACCAAGTTACACTGATTGCATTTGTTAGGTAAAGTCCCTGTTACAATCATGTTTTGCCCCCAAAAGGAATGGCTTACACCAAGACCTCACGCCCCTCCCTCCTTCCCTCTTTCTGCTCTTTCTTTCCCTACCCTTCCCTCCTTCTTTCTCTCTCTACTTTTCCCTCCCCCCCACTGTGTCATTCATTGTCGTTAATTGTCCTCATATCAAAATTGAGTATCAAAATAGGATTCATGCTTCTCCATTCTTGTGATGCTTTACTAAGAATAATGTGTTCCACTTCCATCCAGGTTAATACAAAGGCTGTAAAGTCTCCATTTTTTAAAATGGCTGAATAGTATTCCATGGTGTACATATACCACACTTGTTAATCCATTCCTGGGTTGGTGGGCATTTAGGCTGTTTCCACATTTTGGAGATTGTAAGTGGAGCTACAATAGACAGTCTAGTGCAAGTGTCCTTATGATAAAAGGATTTTTTTCTTTCTGGGTAGATGCCCAGTAATGGGATTGCAGGATCAAATGGGAGATCTAGCTTGAATTCTTTGAGGGTTCTCTGTTGCAGCCCATATACCCTATGGCTAGGGGGAGTGAGAGTTATAAGAAATACCTGTATTGTTCAATAATGGAATACCTTGGTGGAAAGGGCATAGAGAGGGATTTGGCTCTCCTAACAAGCATGAGAGCTCATGAGATGAGAGCAGTGATAAATTGGCAGTCTCTACACCTGTGCTGTTGAGAGGCACGAGATCAGCCTTATGTTAGGCTGGAGGAGAAGGCAGTCAAGAAGCATGCGCATTCTATCACGGACTCACTCTGACTCTGTCTCCTCTCCTGCCTGCAGAATGCCAGCATGGCGTCTCTCTGCTGAAGATCACCAAGCTGTGCCAAAGACTAAGATCTATCTATTCTAAGAAGACTGCTTTACTCTCTTTAAGACTCTCTCTCTCTCTCTCTCTCCAGCTAAAGTAGATAGCCCTCAGGCACCTAATAGAAACTGTACCTGAGCAAGGTAACTTAGTGGTTCGCTTCTGGAACCTAGTTAAGCCGGGCCTGAGACCTGGTCAGACCAGGGCCTTGACAAGAAGTGTCAGAAGTGATGTGTGACAGTTCTCCATACTTCCTTCCAAAAAGGTTGTATTAGTTTGCAGTCTGACCAGCAAACTAATACAGTGTTCCCTTCTCTCCATATCCATGCCAGCATCTGCAGTTTTGAGATTTTGTGATGTGGGCCCTTCTTGCTTGGGTTAGATGGTATCTCAGGGTGGTTTTGATTTTCATTTCCCTCATAATTAGGGATGATGAGCATTTTTTTATGTTTGTTAGCCATTCATCTGTCTTCTTTAGAGAAGATTCTATTCATGTCTCTTATCCATTGATATATGGGATTGTTGGCTTTTTTCATGTGCATTAATTTGAGTTCTCTATAGATACTAGTTACAAAGCTTTTGTCTGATTCAAAATATGCAAATATCCTTTCCCATTGTGTAGGTTGCTTTGGTTGTTGTCTCCTTAGCTTTACAGAAGCTTTTCAGTTTCATTAACCCATTTGTTTATTGTTGTTGTTGTAATTGCCACAGCAGTCTTCTTCATGAAGTCTTTCCCCAGGCCTATATCTTCTGGTGTTTTTTCCTGTGCTTTCTTTGAGGATTTTTATTGTTTCATGCCTTAAATTTAAGTCCTTTATCCATCTTGAGTCAATTTTTGTGAGTGGAGAAAGGTGTTGGTCCAGTTTCAGTCTATTACATGTGGATGTCTAGTTCTCTCAGTACCATTTCTTGAATAGGGGGTCTTTCTCCCAGGGTATGTTCTTGTTTGGTTTATTGAAGTAGGTTGTCGTAATATGTTAGTTTCATTTCCTAGTTTTCTATTCTATTCCAAATGTCTATGTCTCTATTTTTGTGCCAGTAACATGCTGTCTTGATCACTATGGCTTTATAATACAGCCTAAAATCTGGTATGGTGATGTCGCCAGTTTTGCTTTTATTACTAAGAACTGACTTAGCTATATGGGTTTTTTTCTGGTTCCATATAAAACACAGAATCATTTTTTCCATGTCTTGAAAGTACGATGTTGGTATTTTAATAGGAATAGCATTGAATCTGTAGATTGCTTTGGGAAGTATAGACATTTTCACAATGTTGATTCTTCCCAGCCATGAGCATGATGTGTTCTTCTATTTGTTAATATCTTCTGCTATTTCCTTTCTTAGAGTTTCATAATTTTCTTTATAGAGGTCCTTCACCTCTTTTGTTAGGTATATTCCTAGATATTTCATTTTCTTTTTTCTTTTTCTTTTTTTTTGAGACAGAACCTCAAGCTGTCACCTTGGATAGAATGCTGTGGCATCACAGCTCACAGCAACTTCCAATTCCTGGGCTCAAGTGAGTCTCTTGCCTCTGCTTTCCAAGTAGCTGGGACTACAGGTGCCCGCCACAACGCCCGGCCATTTTTTGGTTGCAGCCGTTGTTTGGTGGGCCGGGCTGAATTCGAACCTGCCAGCTCAGGTGTATGTGGCTGGCGCCTTAGCCTGTTGAGCCTAAGCCTGTTTCATTTTCTTTGAAGCTATAGTGAAGGGACTTATGCCCTTAATTAGCCTCTCATCTTGACTGTTATTGCCACATACGAAGGCTACTGACTTGTAGACTTTGACTTTATATCTTGAGACATTAATACATTTTTTTATGATGTCCAGGAGTCTTTAGGTTGAGTCTTTGGGTTTCTGTAAGTATAAGATCATATCATCAGCAAAGAGGGAGAGTTTGACCTCCTCTGTTCCCTTTGGATGCCCTTTATTTCCTTGTCTTGCCTAATTATATTGGCTAGAACTTCCAGCACTATGTTGAATAGTAATGGTGATGGAGGAGAACCTTGTCTGGTTCCAGTTCTAAATGGAAAAGCTTTCAGTTTTACTCCATTCAGTAAAATATTAGCTGTGGGTTTGTGATAGATAGCTTCAATCAGTTTAAGAAATGTGCCACGTATGCCTGTACTTGTCAGTGTTCTAATTAGAAAAGGATGCTGGATTTTTTCGAATGCTTTTTGTGCATCATTTGAGAGGATCATGTGGTCTTTGTTTTTGCTTCTGTTGATATGGTGGTAAAGTTTATGGACTTGCGTATGTTAAACCAGGCTTGCTTCCCAGGGATGAAACCTACTTGATCATGATGTATGACTTTTTTGATGATAAACTGTAATAGATTGGTTAGGATTTTGTTGAGAATTTTTGCATCTGTATTCATTAGTGAAATTGGTCTGAAATTCTCCTTTTAATTTGATCTTTTCCCTGTTTTGATATCAGGGTGATGTTTGCTTCGTTTCAGAACATATTGGGGAAGATTCCTTCCTCCTCAATTTTTTTGGAATAATTTCTGCAGTACCAGAATAAGCTCTTTCTTGAAGGTTTGATAGAATTTTGGTGTGAAGCCATCTGGACCAAGGCATTTTTTTTGTTGGAAGATTTTTTATTGTTTCTTTAATCTCAGTGGTTGAAATTGGTCTATTCCGGAGCTCTATTTCTTCCTAGCTAAGTCTAGGGTGAGGGTGTGATTCCAAATATTGATCCATTTTCTTCACATTG
>CAUYON010089593.1:0-42008 GCA_963573935.1 Arctocebus calabarensis | reverse complement strand
TTTCTCTCCCGGTCTTTCCCCATCTCCTCCTTTAGGCCTTTAGTCTCAGGGTATATATAGGTGTATGGGTTCCTTGGCCAGGAAACGAATGAATATAGTCCCTTCTGCTGGCAGCAAGGTGAATGAGTGTATCAATGAATGGATACAGTCCATTCATGGAAATGAGGCCTAGGAAATTCACAAGAAATTGACCTAGGCATAGATGGGGGTTCCACATTTAGTCCTAAGTGTAAAGTGAAGGAGACACCAAGGCACAGGTGTCTCCTTGGCAGTTGTCCAGCCTTTTTGGCTATAATAGCCAGTTTTTAAAAAATATACTGTCATCATTAAAAATTAAAAACTTATAATTAGGTTATATTGTTTGCATTTGTTAGGCTAACTCTTTCACCCAGGAGATGTGCCGTACACCCCTACACTGCTCCAGTTAGGCGGGAGCTTACCGAGTCCCTCCCCTCTCTCCATTTTGAATTTAATTGAGTTTTTCCTCTCATGTAGGCCTGTAGTTGTTCATCTGCTAGTTTCATATTAGTATTAAGTACATGGGATGCTTGATTTTCCATTCTTGTGATACTTAGGAGAATGTTCTCCAGATCCTTCCAGGTAAGTACAAAAGGTCCAAAGTCTCCATTTCTTTATGGCTGAAGTGCATTCCATGGCATACATATACCACAGTTTATTAATCCATTCACGGGTTGATAGGCCTTTGGGTTGTTTCTACTTCTTCATGATTCCCAATCGAGCTGCTATACACATTTATTTGCAAATGTTCTTGTGGTAAAATGACTCTTTTCTTTGGGGTAGACAACAAGTAAAGGAATTGCAGGATCAAATGGAAGATCTACTTTTAGTTCTTTGAAGATTCACCATACCTCTTTTAAAAAAGGCTAATGTGCAGTCCCATCAACAGTACATGAGTTTTCCCCTCACTTATATAAATAATTCTTAAATAGTAAAATCTAAAGACTTTTAAAATAGAATTTTGAAAATCACATGGGCCAGTTTTCTTATGTAATAGTTCAGGAGTGTCAAATTCACAGACTGACGTAATTGCTAGTCTCTGAGTTTAAACTGGGAGGCAGCAGGTAAGATATATATTAACAATGTAATACAATTTTTTATTGGAATTTCCACAATTATTTTATTACAGTTATGATTCTTGAATTAGACTGTTTTTCTTTTGAGAAACTTTTGAGAAAATATGTAGCTATCTTGCACACAAAAATGTAAGATATGAAATAAAGTATATCTACATATATAAACTATGTCATAATGACAAAATATTCAGAGATTCAGGTACACCTGACCTTTTCCTCCCAGTTTTATCTAGACCCAAGGGAATACCAAAACACAAGAATAAAAATCCACCTTGATTTTCTGGACCCTCTCTGTCCCATTCCAATTTGGGAAACAATCCTGACCTAAATCCAGGCAGGGTGCTCAGGGTTGAGTGTCACATTTGCTTTTCTACTGATCCTGTTATGAACTTCTAGGATTTTGTTTCTTTATGTGATCACAGCAATGTCAACATAAGGATGAGTAAACATTTGCCAAAATGAATTCCAAGGAGGAAATTCAATCATTTTCCAGAAGCCAAAGTAATTTCTTTTTTGTTTCAATCATGCCTTTCCAATTTGTCTATAACCATAAATATTTACAATCTAAGATTTAACTCTCTCACACAGGATAGGGCACGACCTTGCAAGTTTCCCTTATAGAAAACCTCTGTTAATGTGAAGGAAAAATAAGATGATATAACCAAAGTCTGTTTCCAACCATCTGCAAATATTTTCACACCCTGATCTTCTATTTTTATTTAGGAAAAAGATGTAGTGTGGGCCATTATGGAAAATGATCTCTCCTGCCCCTATCCCCTCCCGCAGTCTTTTTTCTCTCTCTCCCTCTCTCTTTCAGAATTCAGTCCAAGAAAGAAAAAAGGACAACTTTGTAGAGACAAGTTCATTTATAACAACGCGATGTTAATATTTTCTGGAAAATACAGAACAATGTAGGAAAGACAGATTTAAATATTGACCTTTATAATTATTAGATTAAAATGAAACAGTGAAAATATGATCCACAGGGTTGTATGCTAATGGAAGATAAAGAACTGCTTTGTAATGTGAAACTTCATCTCCACTCATCATGACCTCAGTGTACCACACTCCTGACATGGAAAAATGATTTTCACCAGAATACTGGGCAATCTGTAAAGATGATCTTACATTGCTAAATGGACTTTGAGCTGCTTTCCTGATTGACTTTGCTGTGGTTTATTGCTTGATGTTACACATACTAATGTGCCACTGAGACTAATCTGAGTTTTCAAATTTCACTCCACGTCTCTTCTAGGTTTCAATCCTGTAATCTCTCTGCTATTAGCCCCAAAATGGTTGAAATTGACCACCTCTACTGCTAAAAGCATGTTATAGAAAATTTGGTGATTATAACGACTATGCATGAAACATAAGTTTTCCAGTTGACACTAAATAGATTAGAGACTCTAAATTCATTATGTCCCTCAACAGCTATTCAGTCAAGAGAGAACCACTCCTAGTTAAGTTTCCTAGGCAACCATTTGGTGAAAAATGTGCAGGTTTATTTTTTTCTCTCATTTTATATTTTTCTAGAGCTGGCTACTCTTCCCCTTTACTTTCCAGTATCCACTCCTCCTCACCTATTTCTTTATACAATACCTTTAGTATTTCTTCTCCTCTTGTCTTTTTCTCCTGTTCTCTTTTCTTCTACTAATTACCTAAAATCCTTTCTTGTAGGGATGAGATCAAGATACGTACTTGCCTTTAGAGTTGGCCTGTCAATTACCATATGATTATTGTATTGTTCCTTTTTAGAAAATCAACAGTTGACCCTTTATGAATATAAAAATTCTTCTTGCTTTTGCTCCCATGGTTGTGTCCAGCTTATCAAAATGCAGAAGTCTCAGAGGTTCATACCTACTAATTATTTTCACATCTGCCTGCTTTTTCAGAAGGGTGAGGGGATTTGAAAAGCTATTTTTAAGCAACACCAAAAACAAACAAAGAGAAAGAGCCAAAGAAATTTTGATCTGAGGAGGGATTGCTTTTGATAGCAATCTCTAGGTTACTAGTAGGATAGGTCAGATTTGCAAGAAACAAAGAAGGACATCAAATGTTCTGGGGGGGGGGGAATATGTGCATTTGTGTGGATTGAGGTTTCTTGAAGCTTCTAAATCTGTTCTCTGATGTGGAGATGTTTTTAACAGAGTTGGCTAGTTTTTGTTCATTGCCACCCATTTCCTATTTCTTTCCTTTTTTTAAAATATGAGTTTCCTTTTATTTTGCAATTGAAACAACAAAATGAAGTGGCTTGTGGCTGAAATACCTTCATGAGAAAGAAAACTGGAGTGTTTGTTCATCCATCAAACAAACAACAACAAAAACTCCAAAGTCTGAGCCATTTCCTATTTCTTACTGGTTAGGAATAAGATAGAAACTATTTTTACTTATGTAACTTAAGAAAAATTGAGAAGTTCAATAGCATTTATCCCACTGGTTTACTCAAAAAAAGTCTCTAACTTTCTCTGTTGCCTGCAGCGTACCGCCAGACGCCTCCGCTTGCCTTGCCCTGGTCTCTGGAACCTTTTCTGAGTTTCATTTCCACTCTATTTCCCGTATCTCCCACTATTTTTCCCTGTACCCCAGTGCCAACCACCAGCATGTTACCCTCCACAAACGCCCGGGGCTTCTGCCTCCTCCCCTCGTCTCCTCATATCTGAAATACTGTTCTTGTTCCCGCCCATTTATTCATCCTCGAAATCCAGGTTCATCCATCCTTTGTGACTCTACCTTTCATTGCCTCACCTGTAAGGGGCCCCACTCGGGCCCCCATCCTCTTAGGGCGTTTCACTTTCATCACGTGTTTTCACGTATTCGGCTGCCCATTGCTGGTGTCCACACCTGCGCTCAGAAAGGCAGCAGGAAGGCAGCCACTGACGGGTCCCCTCCTCTCTGTCTCTGACATCACTGCAAGGAGACCTCAATGTGGTAGCTCCAGACGCATCTAAGAATAGGCAGCAGTTGGAGTGAAGAGGGAGAAGTTTTAAGAGACAGAGAAGAATGCCCTGTGGCTCCTGGCCACTCATATGGGATGGTTCATTACCAAGGGTAACTTGGTATAACACATGTGTAACATGGATAAGTAAGACAGGAGCGTGGAGCTGCCTGTTTCCATATGGTGGAGACGCAGTGAAGGGGAGTGAGGACAGCCGCAGAGAATCATTCAGCTGAAACCTAGGAAGTGATTGACTACATGAGAATGTCACGCAGCATTACTTGCTGTAGGGATTTGGGTCATTTTTTCAATTAATTCTAAGGAAAGACACAACTCATTTATTGAGTGTACAGTTGTTCAGTCTGCACACACACAGCTTGGTCTGTTTCCTCTCAGCTGGGAAACTAAAATAAGTAGCACAGGAAAAAATAAAAAACAAAAAAAGAAATTTGAATTTGTAAGCTAAAACTGCATATGCTACTATTGTTGATGATCAGATTTATGCTCTCAAAATGTTGTTTTTTTTTTTAATGACAAATGAGAGACTATCAGAATTAAGTAGGATTTGGAGAACTTTTTAGGAATTTCCTTCTGCACATAAGAAAACCAAAGTTCCAAGAGAATGAATGAAAAGAACTGGTGAATAGATTACAACCTGTCATGTGTTTTTCTTTGGATTTTCTGTCACTTTTGGTGACATAATCATCCATCCACTGGGCCTTTTATTTTATTTTGCAGTTTTTGGCCAGGGCTGGATTTGAACACCCCACCTCCGGTATATGGGACCGGTGCCCTACTCCTTTGAGCCACAGGCACCGCCCACCACTGGGCCTTTTTCTGCTGATAGGAAAAGTGCCTGGTAAGGTGTCTCCCTAGTTCTGTAGCCTCTTCTCCTGGTTAAACACCTAAATTTCCTTTGCTCTTGGGAAGCAGATGTTCTCACCAATTACCAGTAGGGCACAAGCACCTAGGGGGAAGACCCAAGGCCATCTTGGCTGTGGGGATAAAGGGGAAGTTTGCGGGAAGATAGAGCCCGTGGACAGCATCCCAGTGCTGGGAGGCAGGTAGGCCTCTGTGAAGTTGCACCAGAACCTTATTGCTAAAGTGGCAATATCGCGAGATGTAGCTGCCACTGCAGAGAAGGGTGTGTCCTCTTCACCTGCTATATTTAGGGCCATCTTTAGACAATCTTGACTATAACAGGTATGTATACCAAGAACGGAAGTTCATTCCCATGTTTATACCAAAGTCTTGAAAGAAGAGAGCAGGTGGCATCAACACAAATAAGACAGATCTCAGGAGAAGGGGAGGGCTGAGATCAGAACTGAATTCTGTACTTTCTTTAAAGAAAAGTCAGTCTTGTCCTTAAGCACACCTCTAACTTCAGTCATCATCTTAACCTTTTCACCCATCTGTGCCTCAGTTTCCTAAAGTGTAAAGTGGGGACAAGAATTATACTTGTGTCAAGGAGTTGTTAGGAGGATTAAAAGTTAGTATGAGTAAAGCATTAGAATAGTATCTGGCATATAGAAATACAGGAAAAGCACAGGTTCTGGAGCTGTGCTAGCTGGGTTTGAACCTTGGCTTTGCCACGTACTAGTGTAACCTTGGAAAGCACATCTCTGGGCCTGTTTTTTTCATAGTAAGGCTGATAAATAAATTACTATTTAAGTAAATAAATTAGTCACAAAGCATGGGGAACCGTTTTTAGTACATATGAAGTGTTGGTTGTAACTATCTGACCATTCGTCTTGCTCCGCCACATGTGGCCTGTCACTGAGTGCAGAATTTTTTGTCCTGGGAAGAAACTGCAAAGACCCCAGAGCTGTGCTCAGGGCTTCCTACCCACGATGGGACCCTGCCAAGACCGCTTGGCCAAAGTCCACTTTGTACACTCAATTTTCCCACACTTCATATGCGTGGGAAGATTTTTCCTATTTTCCTTCCTGCCCTTGGAAAACCAGGAGTAATCACTTCATTAACCTCCATTCTGTCTTCCTGAGACCCATCTTTCTCCGAAATGACAGGGGAAACATTTAAGCAATAAAAGATATTTTGAATTACACTGAGAATAAAGCCACACATTCACATACTGTTTTCTCGGGCTCAGTCTTTCAGGACCCTTTCAAAATCTAAAAGTCACAATGGGAAATACTGCTTTTAACTTGAAAGACATCAAAGGTCTATTTTGAATCTACAATCGTAGAGAACTAAGAACTGCTTGTAATTTGATTTTAATTAATAAAACGTTTGTCCATAGTTATTTTTACATTTTCAAAAAAAGATTCAGTTGATCATGTTATATAGAAAAAAGAACTCTTTGTTACATGGAAGAAAATGTCATAGCCTTAAGAAGTATACTTTTAAGATGTATAACAGTATCTTCTTTTGGTACTGAAGAACATAGATATCCTAAAAAAGTAAGAGCCAGAGATTAGTATACTTCCTATTATAATTTACTTTGTAAACTGTCTTTGGGAAAAAGTGTTTGAAATACTGTAGTTTCGAACTGTAGCTGTTGTTTTGTTTTTGCAATAATCCTGACCAACACACGTAGCTAGAATTGGTACAACAAAAAAATCGTAAACGTCCAGCAACCTTGATTAAAAATTTGATCTTTTCCTAACAAATGCAACCAGTGTAACATGGTTTCTTGTACCCTCAATGAATCCCCAACAATAAAAAAAAAAAAAAAAAATTGATGGTTGTTGGGTCAGTAAGAAGTGTGGTGTGAGCACCACCTAGTGTCAACTTTTAGTAAGTTTCAAAAATGAGAATTAAAGATTGTGCCTGGGGTGACATTATTTATCCAAAGACACGTAGTGTTGGATCAAATCTAGGTCAAAATCCTGGAACAAAATTTGCATTTATTGGCTGATAGTATCACATTTTTCTTAATTGTTCTCCACAATTTTAAATGAAATAAAGGAATGACTTATAAAGCAAACACCTTCTATAAATGAAAATCCAGTTTAGGTGTTACAAAACAGAAATATTTGAATGTCTGGTATGTCTAAAGCACTGTAAGAACTTTCACTGAGTTGTCAAGTCAATTTTATGGATTCTAAGGTGAACAAGTTTGGTTTCCTCTTTAAAAAAATTCTTGCTCTCAGAAGAACGGATTCCTGAGGCGTCAGTAACAGGCTTCTCTGCTAGCCATCAGTAGCTCCAAAGATCATGCAACTTCTAAAATATGGCTGCATGAAACAAATGAGGTCCTTTAAATTGCCTTTCTGGCTCTAATTTAAAAACATTTCATTCATTCATTCTGGCTAATGCCAGATGAATTTTGTGTTCCCCCCAAAATGTCTTTGACCCTCTTCTCACTCACGGCCAGCCCCAGGCCAAGTGTGACATAAGTCAAGTTTGGGGTGAGGCCTCTCTTCCTCATACTTCAGCCTTTCTCCCCTTTGCCTCTTTTCCAGATACTCCTCCCAATCCTCCAAAGAGTCTCAGGCCTCACCAACTTTCCATTCCTCCAGTGTCCTATAAGTTAACATCAAAGTAAATGATACTCAGGTTTGCCATATAAAATCTTTTCTGGAGGAGGTAAAGTATAGTGAAATAATAAAATGCAAGACAACTAAAATTGTTTGTGTTTAGATATCAAAGGCTCATGATGGTTTATGTGCTATTCTTCCTACAGAACTTTTGAACTTTCCTGGGAATCCTGAGTGTAATTCAGGCAAATTTAATATTAATAAGACTTATGGCTGATCTGGTTTGCGGAAGAAGAGCCATGAGCATCCTGGTTCTGAAAGCCCTGTCATAGGTCATTATCGTATCTTTCTCATGTAAACTCCCCAAGGGACTACCTTCATCTGTAAAATAAGAAACACAACTATTTTATAAGATTATTTTTATGAAGTTTCAAGAGAGTCAACTATAATAATAATTACTTCTACTTATATACATTTATTAATAAATTCGTGCTAGGATTTTAACAGGTAACCTGCCCCAGCCCTTTGTTTGAGTTAGTGCTTCCATTTTTAACAGATTTGTGACGTTCTGAGAATAATTGGGAAATAAATGGTCTCTACTTTGATTAATCAGTCCTAGTTTTTGCCAAGGAGATGCTGCTAATGGAAAGAAAAGAGAACAAAGGAATAGGAGGAAATCTACTGTGCTGAATAACAGAAAAGAATCAATAGAACTAGGGTATTCACCTTAAAGTCCTTATCGCCCCTTATGCTCTGACAAATAATAATGATAATGCTAGCCTTCTCTATGTATCAGGCACTTGCAACCATTAACTTACTTAATCCTCATAATAGTTTATAATTTTACACACTCAAGAAATTGAGATACAGAGAGTAAAATAACTAAAGTCACGAGAGCAAATGGGAGAGCTGTATTTTGAACTTGAGTGGTCAATTCCTGCAGACAGGGCAATGATGTAGTGAGCTTTACATCCTCCTTTTGTTCCCATCTCTCTCCTCCCCAGTCATCTGCTAATGCTTCCCAAGCCACCTCAGCAAGACCAAGACTGTTTGATTTCCTTTTGTAAGTTGGACACCTGCACTATAGTCGTTCAGAGTCTAAGAAGGTTCAAATCTATTCTGCCCAGATTGCAAAATATCTCTAGACACATGACCCAGAATGGATTTTTAAAGATCTCCTTTTTCCTTTATACAGCATTAAATTTACAGACAGCTGCTTAGAGCTTTGTCGTTCCTATTAGCCTGGCTACCTGACAGTATTAAGTCTTTTCAGCTATTGACTAACCAAATGACTTCTGCAAAGACAATAGCAAAATGGGCATGGAGACCTTCTTCAATGAGCTCCAACTACGGAACATTGGTGGACGTGACTTTCTATGATCAAATTCCATAGGTTTCCCCATAATGGCTTACTTAAAGAGTTTATAGAAAAATTCAGTTTTATATTTAAACTGCTATTGACCTCATAGTCTCTTTTGCCTGGGTTCTTCCTCAGACAAAAATTTTAAAAATAATCATTTTATTGGCAAATATTCTTAGTCAATAAGCCTGATACCTTTATACACACACACACACACACACACACACACATATCCATGTATGGGCATTATTGTGTTATTTATGGTGTTATGTATGCATGGCACCAAATAAGGGATTTGAAACATACATCACTCCGAATATATGTCATTGCTAGCAATAATGAGAAGGGACGTGCTTCATTTTTGTTTTTTTTGTTGTTGTTGTTTCATTTTTGGTTTTCTAAATGACAAAGGATACCATGACTGAAGAGTTATGTTACTTTTTTCCCCTACATTTCCATGGAAAAAGTTACTTATTTAAATACTTATTTGAAATTCTGTTTTGTTGCAGTAACTGTGATAAACACTAGTGAGGTGACTCCCTGTTAAATGATAACAGTAATCATCACCTGTCAGCCACTCATTAGCGTGATGAAATGGTAGGACGTGGCAATCATCATGACCATAGACTCCCACCACAGTGTCTTCTCCCAGCACCGAGAATTGAAGTGCGTCTGTGAAGTCGCAGAGGAAGATAGAAATATAAATTCACACATTCCGGTGCCCACGACCTGTACGACCAGAGTAATGATAAGAGGATCTGGAACAAAGATGACGACAGTGATGGTGCCAGCTACTATTTATTGAATAATTGCTCTTTTCCAGGCATGATTCAACTTTTTTACACATATTATCTCATTTACTGCTCCCACTCACCCTTGAAAGTATGAAGTAATATTAACACCATTCCACGGGGAATAAAACTGAGACTCAGGGACATGATGCAAATTGCTCAAGACCACACAGTTAGTGAGAAGCAGAGCTGGAATTTAAACCCAGGGAACTGAATCCAAACTCCACGTGCTTAACCGTTCAGCTCTCCTCCGGGACTCCTCAACCTTGGCACTGTCAACACACATGTGGGGTTAATTCTTTGCTGTCAGGAGTGGCCCTGTTAGGACCGGAAATGCTCAGCAGCCTCTGCCCACTCGATTCCAGTAGCACGTTTCTCCCTGCCTCCTTCCTCCAGATGTGGCAACAAAAATGTCACCAGATGTTGCCCCACTGCCCTCCCATGGTAAAATTTCTCACCTGCTCCAGTTGAAAACTATTTTAACTTTTCTTTATACTTATTAAAGAACCCTTAGAAATATAACAATTATGGCTATCAGATAGTTTATTGAATAGTAAATTAGTGCTATGCCTAATATATTACTTTCCATGATTTTATTTAAAAAATGGATAGCTTAAGACAATCGAGCTCTTTGAAATCTACCCTTTTGTTATATATAAGGTATAAAGTTAGGCTTAGTGCATAAAATAATGAACAGAAGGTGATTTATCTTGCAAAGACTGTTAACTTCATTCTCTAAAATATGTCACCACTGTTCTTTACCTGGCATACTTCAGAAGGTAAAATGAAGATTTGTGTCTGTAATAAATTTCCTTCATAGTGAAAGCGTTTATTTGGTTATCATATACAGTGGCAGCCTAAGGTAGCAATGAGATAAAATATAACTGCATGCATATATTCCTAAAAATGAAAACAAATGCATTATTCAAAGGTTTAAAAAATCAGAATCTTACTATTTTCCTCAAATGCCTAATAAATTATAACATTTACTAAAGCTTTGGTTTTGTTTTTGTTCTTTTTAAAATACATACTTAAGTATATATTAAAAGAACATATTTTGCTTATTTCTACCTACATCATTGACGAAATATTTAAGGGCCTACTGCTACATCGTGCTACTTTAGAAAGATATAAAAATTAAGTTCTACATTCCTGAGCAAATTATTTTAGAAATAAGCCATACATACACAAAAATCCCTAAAAAGAAGAAAAGGAAGAGTAAAACAACTAGTAAAGTGTTTTATATAATTCACATTGAAGTAAAATATCCCCCCACAGGCATACCCCAAAGTTAAGGAAAATAATAAAATTCATTTAATAGGCATTTTCCATATAAACAATTTGCCACTAATTTTGCATTTTAAGGACCACACGAAAAATCACAGGATACACAGACTATAAGCAAAATGGATCAGACAAAAATAAACTAGAGATGTTTATTTTGTCAAATTTTTACTATTTTCCCAAGGTTTTGGGGAAAATCTAGTACATTGTTGATTAAGAATATTCTATTCACATGAGCTTTGACTATTCTATTATTCATCAAAAAACGTAATTTCCTACAAATTTCATAAGGTTTTAAATTGCTGTTGTTTGGCTTACATTTAACAAGACGTGGTTTTCCCATCACCACAAAAATTAAATAAAAAATACATCTGCTTAAATAAATCCAAAAGAAAACAATGAATTTTGCTGGGTGTATAGACAATGAAAGTGTTTAAGTGATCATGCATTTTTTTATCTTTTCCTTGGGTGCAATTTGGAAGCAATCTGCCTTTTAATACCCTCCACTGGACTTCAATGTTGCATTCCAAGTGAGTAGTGCCACAACAAAATTATCTAATAACATGTTGCTCAGGGTTACAGTGTTACCATAGTTACCACCAGCTCAAGCATCTCAGGAAAACAGAGCCACTAAGACTTTCATAAGCACTGTTGATAGATTATAAGCCTTTATTTTCCTTCATTTGGGGGCTTTTCCGATTGGTCTTGTGTTGTTTCTTCATCTTTCTTCTTGACATCTGAAAAAAAATTCCATTCATATGTAGAATATGTTAAAATATATTTTATAATATATTAGGATGAAGCAATTCATTTTTCCATTATTCACCCCACAGAAAATGTTTGACCAGGACATATTTTATCCTCAATCCAGATACGAAAATTATACAGAGATGGGAGCTACGAATAGGCCTAGAAATCTACGTTCTCCAAATCAAATGTCTTTCCCATTCTACAAGGTTATTAAGTACCGGTCAGACTTCTTACAAACTTCGTTAGTAAACTGAAGCACGAACAGTGTGACTTGCCCAAAGTCACAATGGTAGTAAGCGACAGAGTCACGACTTGGACCTGGGCTGCCTGGCTGCATGGTTGGTGCCCATACCCAGGTCCCCGGGCTGGACCACACTCTCTCCAGCTTCTTCACACTTTCCCCTCACTTTTCAAATTCAAAGCCTGGATTCTGACACTCTCCAATCTGTTGAGAGACAGGGGAGATGAGGAAAGAGAAGCCCAAAGAGGAGCACCCAGAGAGGCAGGGAGAAAACCAGGAGACCAGAGCATCTCAAAGCCCAGGGAAGAAAAATGCTGGGAGAATAAAGTGACGATCAGCCCTACAAACTGCCAAGAGATGTATAAAAGGAGGACCAGCGATTTAACAGAGACAGTGTCATTTGCGATGCTGAAATAGCAGTGAGGGGTGCGGTGGAGTGAAAATCATAATAGGCTTAGCGAAAGGATGGGGTTATGAGGAGTTGGAAGCACAAAACCAGGCAACTCTTTCAAGAGAATTAAGAAGTGGGACAGTAACTGGAGACAGTTTATGTCTTAGCAGTCACCACTGGTTGCCTTCTGAGTGACAGAGCAGGTGTATAGTTAAGTGGTATCAAAAAAAGTCTCCCAGGAAAACAGGCTTGTTAAAAAATGGTATTCTTTAGCGCTATAAAATACAAAGCCCTAAATTATTTCTACAGTGACTTCAGTGATATTTGCCACCACTGATTCCAAGGAAACTATTCACATGTACAAAGTATTACAGCTTTCAGAGAAAAGCTGTGAGTTCTGCCATCACTATAACAAGAGTAAAATAATGTGATGTTGACATAAAGTCCCCTTAAGTCATTAGTTCCCCTTCTATGTAATGAACTAGGAACTCAAGATAATGATTACATGACGTCCAGCAGAATATAATCTGTTAAAGATCTAGTATCTTGCTTAGGATTATCTGCTAAAATATGAAGCATAGTTCCAAACAGCTCTTATTCTAGAATGTTTAGAAATATATTGGAAGATATTGGAGATAAAACAAAACAATAAACTTCTATAAGAGATTACAGTTGTTATTAACTTTGTATTTTGATGTTAAAGAAAAAAAAAACAGTAGTCAAATACAAAATGATTTCCCATTACGTAATGCACTTTCAAGGACAGTTATTATCATTGTTATTCTTCTGATCGTACCTGTCAAGTGTTTTCAAAATAATTAAATACATAGTCAATGTATTGTTTACACACTTTCTCTAAGAGTGCAACAACCAACTTTTCTTTCAAACCTTCTCCTTTCACTTCAAATGTGAATATCGAACTAGTTCTCTCATTCTCTTGGTCATAATTAATGAGAATTTTGGAGAAAGTAAGAACATTTGAGTTCCTAAATTATCCGAATTCTGTTCTCCAGAAGTCCAGCTTGAAAATAATTTCTTTTATATGTATTTAGGTAGTAACTTGTCTTTTTTTTTCTTTTTGTAGAGACAGAGTCTCACTTTATCGCCCTCAGTAGAGTGCTGTGGAGTCACAGCTCACAGCAACCTCCTAACTCTTGGGCTTATTGGGCTTAAGTGATTCACTTGCCTCAGCCTCCTGAGTAGCTGGGACTACAGGCTCCCACCACAATGCCCAGCTATTTTTTGATGCACCCTCCACGTATGGGGCCGGCGCCCTACTCGCTGAGCCACATTACATTCAGAACTGAATGAAGTATCTTTTAGTAACATACCACTTGAACTATCAACTAGACGATACGCTTGATTAATATAGCTTTAAAGTAAGTCAGAATAGTCCTTTTTTAATGTTTTCTATTTTCATCCTCATATGCTGCTCAGCAACTTCTATCAATTGCTCTTCCCACTCCCGCATAGACTGCCGCAAGGGCTCCCACAGAAGATTCTGTCTCTTCCCTCTTGGCCCTCTGAGTTTCTTTACTTTACTTCTGAGTAGAATGGCACCAATGTGTTCTTGTGAGGTTGAGGGTTTAATATGACCTACAATGATTTCCTAAAGGGGAGTTGCATCTCCTAATTCTACCAGTTCCATTATTGCTATGCCACAATCCACTCTTCACACAACAGCGAATGTTAAGCATCAGTGAGGAATCAGCCCTGTTAAAATCCTCCCTCTCCAAATAAAAGTCAGGTTAGCCCTCCAGATTTATCAAACCCCACAATACCTAGTCCTTGCTTATCCCTCCTCTCTCATCCATACCATTCTCCCTCTCAACCCCTGCCCTCAAGCTGCAGGGGCCAGCTTTTATGTTTCTCGACGACTTCCACTTTGTTGCCCCCTAAGAACATTTACTGAATACCCCTTCTGCAGAGAATGCTATTTCCTCTGGTCTTCATGCAGTGGACCATTCATCCCTGGCATTAGCCTTTAGTTAAGGTTTCCCTGATTTCCCAGTCTGAAGAAGCCACCTAGTATCTCTCTATCATAGCACCTTATTTTAATGCTCCAGTCAAACACATCACTGTTGACATTTGCTTATATTCTCACTCTCTTTTAGAATAAGAAGGGCCATGAGAACAGCAGTTTACACCTGTCTTATTCTCCACTGCACTGCCAGGTTTTAGCATGGTGCCTACCACTCAGTGGGCCCTAAGTCGAATCTAATAAATAGCAGAGATCAAGTAAAAAAAAAATAAAAAAGTGTCCTCTGTGACTTTTGTAGTTTTTCAGTCGACACCCTCTATTTCCCTTTCCTGATATGTTATAAGGCATCATTGTTCTCCCTGTCATTGTTACCAATTTGTAAGGGGATAGATTAAGAAGATTAAGAACTGGATAAATCTCAGGCTGATTTCATGCAAGTTGCAAGACATTTGAAATCCTATATCTCCTTCTATTTAAGCATATTTATCTAAAAAAAAAAAAAACCCAGAAACTAAAAACAAAAGAGCATAGGGCTAAATGAAACCTTCAGAACTTCCCCAGAATTTGTATTTTTAAGTAGTAAAAATATTGAAACCTTAACATCTTAGACAGATTGTTTTCATTAACAGTTGGAAACCATTCATTTAAAAATCTTTCATAATATTTGCTTTTAGCTACTTATTTATTTATAGTTTTGTTAGAAAAACATGAATTAGGCCATCTATCGATGTAAATTGATTTCTTTCTGTGTGTGTCTTTCTTTTTCTTTTTATTTTTTTATTATTCTGAGTTGCCAAACAAATTATATGCATAGTATATTTATGCTGTGCAATATGATGTTTTGATATATGTATACGCTGGGGAATGGCTAAGTAAAGCTAATTAACATATCCATTATCTCACACACTTAACATTTTTTGTGTGGTAAGAACACTCAAAATCTACTCCCTTAGCAATCTTCAAGTATACAGTACAATGTTATTAGTGATATCATGTTGTACAATGATCTCTTGAATTTGTGTCTTTTGTCTAACTAAAATACTATCTCCTTTGACTAGCATCTTAACTCCTTCAACCCCTGCACTGAATAACCACCGTTCTCTTCTCTGCCTCGAGGAGTTGGACTTTCCTTAGACTCCCCATCTAAGTGGGATAATGTAGCATTTGTCTTTCTGCCCTTGGCTTGTTTCACTTTATACAATGGCCTCCCTCCTTTTGTGTATTCGCTAACATCTGCTGCTATATGTAGATTCATATTTATTTATTTATTTATTTATTTATTGAGACAGAGCCTCAAGCTGTCACCCTAGATAGAGTGCTGTGGCATCACAGCTCACAGCAACCTCCAATTCCTGGGCTCAAGTGAGTCTCTTGCCTCCACCTCCCAAGTAGCTGAGACTACAGGCGCCCACCACAATGCCCGGCCATTTTTTGGTTGCAGCCGACATTCTTGTTTGGCAGGCCTGGGCTGGATTTGAACCTGCCAGCTCAGGTGTACGTGGCTGTAGCCTTAGCCCGTTGAGCCACAGGTGCCAAGCCTGTAGATTCATTTTTAACATCTCAAGTTTCTTTTTTTTTTTTGAGACACAGCCTCAAGCTGTCGCCCTGGGTAGTGTTGTGGCATTACAGCTCACAGCAACCTCCAATTCCTGGGCTCAAGCGAGTCTCCTGCCTCGGCCTCCCAAGTAGCTGGGACTACAGGCGCCCTCCACAAGGCCCAGCTATTTTTGTTTTGGTTGCAGCTATCATTGTTGTTTGGCGGGCCCTGGCTGGATTCGAACCCGCCAGCTCAGGTGTACATGGCTGGCGCCTTAGCCCGCTGAGCCACAGGCGCCAAGCCACATCTCAAGTTTCTTAAGTGATGTCTTTGACTGCATTTCAAAATGACTTAAAGAAAAATATAAAACCAGGAATAATTTTCTTTTAGATTCTGCTATCACGAGTAATCAAAATAAAATCTCCGAAGATAATATTTGTTCTCTTTTGCTTAAATACATCAGGTCAATAAACATTAAGGTTGTAAGTGTTTGTTTAAAAAACATACATTTTAATCAGGCATTTTATACTACCAAGTAATTATCTTCTTTATCTCACTAGTTTAGAAAGGGCCCTTCAACAGCAATATCATGTTTTGATAGTCATATTTCATTTTAAAACTTAAAAGGCCCCAAACATATGTTTTTATTTCTTTTCTTCCTTTTATCTTTTTCCCTTTTCTTTCTTCTTACAATATTTTATGTGCATATATGTGCTTTTTTACCCTCATGGGTAGTGTCCTATGTGAAAAATTCAGTGGTCTTTGAGAAAAGGTGAGGTAACCATGGACTGCAGGATTGGCCCATAGTCCCTGGCTGACAAGAATATAAATATTTCATTGAAATCAAACCAGGAATATTTGCAACTTTACCAGGTTACCACATAACCTCCTGAGGCAAAGAACCAAGACCATTCATGCTTCTTGGGCTCCCAGGAATGAGCTAGATCTGAGTAGCTTCTGGCTCTCCCTTGCATCATGGCTACCAAGAATGAATTTCTACACACGTACTAGAGTCCACTTGAGACTCGAAAATGGGGCACAAGGCACAAGTGTGTTGCCAATGGCTTGGAAGTAAAGTTGGCTTTAATCTCTATGAGTAATTTTTTCACTTTGATTCATGTTATTGTTTTTCTAAATCTCTCTGAATGTTTTTACGTGAAGGAACATTTTCAATACTTTCTTGAAAGTATCCTTAAATTTATTTTTGGTTGACTAAACTCTACAAGCTATATAAAGTACATGTAAGCCATGGATAGAAAGACTCATGATTATTTTTTCATAGTTTGATAGCTCTCCATTTCCTCTTCACACCACCTTTCCCACTTGGTTGGAGAAGGCTTCCCTTTCATATAAAGTTTCACTTATTAGAGACAGAGTTGCACTTTGTTGCCCTTGGTAGAGCCTCATGGCATCTCAGCTCACAGCAACCTCCAGCTCTTGGGCTTAGGCGATTCTCTTGCCTCAGCCTCCCCAGTAGCTTGGGACTACAGTTGCCTGCCACAATGTCCAGCTATTTTGTTGTTGTTCTTGTTGTTGCAGTTTGGCTGGGGCTGGATTTGAACCTGCCACCCTCTGTATATGGGGTCAGTACCCTATTCACTGAGCCACAGGCAGTGCCCTAAAGTTTCACTTTAAAGATCTCATCCCTAGTTGATAGTAAATTTCTTCCCAGTTATGAAAAATAAGAGGGCTTGGGCAGTGCCTGTGGTTCAGTGGGTAGGGCACCCACCCCATATACCCAGGGTGGCGGGTTCAAACCCCGCCCCAGCCAAACTGCAACACAAAAGTAGCCGGGCATTGTGGCGGGCACCTGTAGTCCCAGCTACTAGGGAGGTTGAGGCAAGAGAATCACCTAAGCCCAGGAGTTGATAGTTTCTGTGAGCTGTGACGCCACAGCATTCTATGGAGGGCAATAAAGTGAGACTCTGTCTCTAAAAAAAAAGAAAAGAAGGAGGGCTTCCAGTAAAGCAGAAGCTTCCAAAGTGATTTGTCAATGGATGACAGTTGGAAAATTATTTTACTTGAGTATTTGTCTATAAACTTTGTAAGCTCATTGAGGGAAGCATCATAGTTGCTCACATTTTCCTTCCCAAATGTATATGCCTTATGCATAACTATACTAATTTAACGAATAAATAAAACTTCAATTTCCAAAAAAACATCATGAAACAGAAAGATGAAATTGCTGAAAAATCTACATAGCCTTAAAAATAATCTATAGAGCCTTAAGCAGAAGCTGAGAGATGAAAGAAAACAAATTTTTTTAAAAAGCCTCTAAACTAATTAAAAGAGACATTCCAGAGAAAAGGATTGGTTAAGAAGAGGGAAGGGCTGCTGATTTAGAGAGGATTTGGAGTATTACCTTCCTTCACAGAGAGAGCTTCCAGTTGGAGAGGCAAATCTGAGGTTCCGCTGGCGGCCACTGAGCTCTGGATGTCCGGCATGGCGTTCCGGCGGCCAGCCCTGGATGAAGATGCAAAATTGGGGACCCCGGACTTCACATCGGTCATTTTGGATGGATCTGTCTTCATAGCAACATCTACAAATAGAACATGCACATGAAGAAGGGGATAAGCCTGTTCCGAACTAAATGTTCATCACAGTGGTTGAAAGGCATAGCTAGATCAAAAACCCAACAGGCTTGGGAGTCTAGTTACCGACCACAACCTTCCTCAGTGTCCACTTTCACCATTCTGGAGCTTCCATTTGCACATTTGCTGAATAGAGCAGGAAGTCCTCCGTGTCAGCCACATCGCTAAAAATAACCCCTGAGCCGAATGAGCCACTTGGATGCTTAAGGGTGCAGTAATCCCTTGCTTTGTTCTGCTTTTCTATGGATGGATCAGCCAAACCAGGGCTTGGAAGGAAATGAAAACTGACTTGTTTGGTCACTCCTGTAGGGACTCGGCCTGCCAGTATCTGCCTGTGCTGCTTGTTCAGGCTGAAACCGAATCACTATAATTTGTAGGGACCAAACAAAACACATTCTCTTCCTACTCTTTAGAAATAAGAAATTCAACTTCATCTCAAAGGGTTTTTTCCCCCCAAGAAAAAGCTATGTATTTCAGTCTTTTCTAGTCTCAGGCATAATTTTCAATAGACTCACATTTATGTTAGAGAACGGGGGAACTATTTTACCTTTCTTGCCTTCAAGTGGACATGATAATTACTAGTGCTTTCTTAAGCATGCTTTCCCTTCCTAGCAATTGTCTCTAAGAAAGAATTCTCAAAGGGTCATTCATTGTGCAAGGAGGATGTAACAGGTGTTGCTTATTCTAAAACTCAGCCTCTTCTGTATGATGTTTTCAAATGAATCTTTCTTAAAACGTCAATATTGAAGAGAATCTCAAAAGAAGCAGAAGCTGCAAGAATTTACTGAGAGGCTATTAAATGCCAAGCTCCCAGCTAGGCATTGAGAGTACAGAGGCATGGTACATTCTCTATCTTTTGGGGACTTGTACTCTCAAAAGAGAGAAAGAACATATGTGTACTAAGATAGAAATCATAACCTCGAATGTGCAAATTGTCGACCAAAGGAGGGAGATACCTGTTTGTGCCACTGACGATGGCAGAAATATGCGAACCCTGGACTACTCAGAGCAAACAGATTAAAAAGAGCTCTTTCCAAATAGTTAGCTTCAATTCAGGATATGTTAAAAACAAAATGAGAGAGTCACGGAACATGGTGAATTTGATATTAGAAACACAATGGTGTTTATAGCACCCAAGAAATGTATATTGAGCTTAATGTAGCTCTTAGGAGTCCAGAAATAATCTGGAATTGCCCAAGAAAGGAGGTATGCTATTAATTCCACAGCTATTCTTCTCTTTCCACGGTTCATGGGAAATTTGAGACCGACGTTATGTTTTCAGAAACAATATTAGAATCCATTACACTTTCAACTGGTATTTGTTAACTGTCTAGAATTGGCAGATAGCTGGAAGTAATGCAAAGAACCCTGAACTGTTAGCTAATGAGAATTTGCTCCATTACAGCCTGGTAAGGTTATGTTGGTGAATCTCCTTAATTTCTGTGAGCGACACTTCCTCCCTCATCTAATGGGTATAACGACCTGCCTGCCTAATTCACAAGATTCTTGTGAAGAACCAATCACATAAGAATAAAGAAAATCTCCACAACCATAGAGTCACACGTTTGATTATAAGCATCATTGTTCATATTTCACTAAGTTTTCTTTATTCTACTACCCGCCTATGTACCTTCTTTAACCCTACCAAGAACTGCCCTCCTACTGGAAGGTCTCCTGCATTTTAGAGGGAAGCCAGCATTTGTTCAATATTACAATTTTTTATGTCTGTTACCTCATTTAAACCTTCTAATAATCCTATGAGACAGTGAGGTATGATCCTGACTTTGCTGATGTGGAAACTGGGGCTCAGAGAGGTTAAGAGACTCATGTAAAGTTGCACAGCTCCTAAACCAACACTTATGGAGATGCAAATTCTGTTTACCTTCACTCTGAAAGCAAGAGGGCACAAATCATTGTAAAATTATCTGTGATACATATAGATGGCCATACAAAAGCTACTTTGTTTTTTACAGTTTTCGGATGTCACTTTAATCGAGTTTTGCACTATACAGTGATGGGGGGGGACGATGGTCATTGTTTTCAAGACATTCACCAGGTACATGTTCCTCCCCCCACCAAAGTTAGCAGCCTAGGTTTCCTGTGGAAGGACAGAAAAATGCTTTCTTTCCCCATAGAATCCCATTCCTGAGCTGACAAGACAAAAGTTCAGTAAGAACGGACACAAATGACAGGGCAAACTCGGGAAGGGCGCCACACAGACTTCAGCATTCTTCCCAGGGCAAACTGGAACAGGACATGTAGGTTTCCCTCCCAAAAGCTATTCCCACTTGAGACCAAACCACGTCTCCACGGAGACTGGCAGCCAGTGTTCATTTCATGACATTGCTCCCAGAAGTACACCCAGAAGCTGGGGTGCCGGAGCAGCTGTGGCCACCGCATACCAGGCGCAGGATCGCGCAGAGCCTTCCTCTCCGCTGGCCGCCCCGCTGCCGCTGTGCCCGCTGCGTGGAGCTGTGTGCCGAGGGAGGGGCAGGTGAATCACAAGGCAAATCAGACGTGGGTTCTGAGCTGCGTCACAGGTGCCAGGACCAGGTCGGGCCCACAGCGGGCCGGAAGGCTCCGTGTCCTCATGAATTCTTCTGCGGCGGTTCTATTCAGGACAGCTTTAGGGGCGACTTCCAGCTTGTCTTTAAGGCTCACCGCCTGGGGGTGGTCCTTGCCATCCTCCTTTCCTCTTCCACAGCGGGGGATCCTTTCCCCTGAGGAACCATTCCGTCCGCCCACGGGGGTGTGACCCGGTCCCAAACTCTGGCAGGTGACACTGGTGTAAACGCTGTAGTCATCCATCCACTCTCCCTGAGACGGTGGCAGGAGCAGGGCAGCCGCCTTTGCTCATTACAAGAAGCTACATACTCTGGTAAGTCAGCCCCCCCGGGACTCCAGAAAGAAAAGGGGGAGAGTGTCTCCCCAATCCTGTTACGCCATTTCCAGCCCTGCACGGAGGGAGTCGCCAAAGCATCAAGTCGCAGGTCCACTGGGTTACAGAGAACACCTCCCCTGTGCTGGGGCATCGGAAGATGTTGTCCCAAATTCAACAACTGTTGACAAGGACAGGGGAGGCCTGGGAGAGTGGAAGCATTAAGCCTGACAGTCCCTTGAGCCCAGTCCGCGGATGGGAGCACGGTGAGGACAGGATCCAAATAGCCACCGTTCTCCTCTGAGAGTCCCTCCCCGGCCCCTGTCCACCGCACTCATGGCCTGGTCAAGGTCCGTCCCTACGGAGGTGCCCGAGGCCGAGAACCCTGGCTGCCCACGGCCAGCTGGGCTCCCAGACCACACATCAGAGCACCAGGAAGGGGGAGAGCCGTCAGCACTAGCCATCAGCCTCCCCGACTGGAGGGGACGCCCAGCCATCCCAGGCTCACCTGAAAGCTACTTTAGATTCTGTTTCCAGTTTGTAAATAGAGAAATTAGGGAAATAATACACACATATATACGTGATTATATATATGTGTGAGTGTGTGTGTGTATAAAATGGAGTCTTTTCATCATGTTATTCCCTATTTTGAATGTTTGGTTATCTTGTGAGCCATCCCATGATACTTAAATTTGAGCTAGAAATTTCTTCTTAAAAGCTTCTGAGAAGTACTCAGTTTGGAAATAGAACCCATTTCAGGCCTCCAATCTGTCCAGCTAACTAATATTACATTGGAAGAAGCCACCACGGCCACAATCAAATGTGAAGCATCTCTTTATATAACTGCAAACAAGTTATTAATAACTATTCTAGGCTTGGAAGACCAGCTCTATGAATATCTTAATGTTTATGCGTCTGACAGTCCAAATCCTTAACATTAATATAACAAGATAAAAATATATTAAGATATGCTATTTCAAATGTTTAAATGCTACATATTTTGTATTAAGTAAAATAGATCAACTTCTTTTTTTTATTTGTGCAGTTTTTAGCTGGGGCTGGGTTCGAACCCAACACCTCTGGTATATGGTGCTGGCACCCTACTCCTTTGAGCCACAGGAGTTGCCACCCAATAGACCAACTTCTTTACCAAGATGAAACATGGCAAAGGAATATTGAGTGGGAATTTGTACACAGAAAGAGAAATTCTAAAAGGTGGCACCTGGAGTAGGCCTTCAACATGGCAGAAGAACTCTGGAGCTTTGGGGTTGTTTCAAGGTTTCTTTGCTACTAGCTGGCTGCTATTTTGGAAATCTTTCCTTTTGTCTTTATGTTATTATTTCAGGTATAAGCTCTCTTATTTAATCCTTTTTTTGTAGATTGTTTCTAGAAAATAAAACCATCATGAAGCTTTCTGAAAGTATGATAAAGTTATACTCATTAACCACATTTTAAGACCAAAAACAGAACTGGCTATATAAGGCCCCCAAGCAAGAAGCCTGCCTCCCTAAGTCCAATCTCACCCGCAGGACCATATTCCTGTAAAGCCTGCCCCTGATGCTGAGTGACCAAGATGTCATTCTCCACCCTGGGCAGACCAAACAGCTCTCCCAGCCCAGCCCCACAAGCCAGCGGGAAGATCGAGCTTTCTACAGAGTAAACTGTCTTCCCGAACGAGTGTGTCAGGGGCCTGGAAATCACTGGCAGGAGAATCTGAATCCACAGGGTAATTCTTAAAAGAATTTTAATTCCACAGCAAATAGATTGAAGCATTGGAAATCATCCGAAAGCCCATAGGAAAAAAATCACGTGAATGAACTTTATATTTTGTTATGGAATATTATACCTTGATATTAAAAGATGTCTTAGATCCAGCTAGATCTATTATGGAGGCGTGTCCACAACACATTGTAAAATAAAGCAAGTTTAAAAAGTACTATTTTCAGTGTGGAGGAAAAGAAGGAAAAGTAACGAATATAATATGATCTCAACTTTGAACAAAGAATAAACATCTTAATTAGGAATGGAAGAAAGAGTAGGAGAATATTAACCTTTTTCAATAACTCTTTATATATTTTGACTTATAGTGGTGAGCACATATTTTATAATTTAAAGGAATAGAAACATTCACCTGGGAAAATCACAGAAAGGCGATAAAAGTAACATTTTGACAATTTAAACAATAGAATATCTTTACGTGAAAGGTTCTCCCTCTCCCAAATAGCCGTGTTACTTGTCTGTTGTTAGTTCCCTATACAACACCGATTGCATATGTTTGATGTCTTCTTTTTTTTTTTTTTTTGAGACAGAGCCTTAAGCTGTCACCCTGGGTAGAGTGCTGTGACATCACAGCTCACAGAAACCTTCAACTCTTGGGCTCAAGCAATTCTCTTGCCTCTGCCTCCCAAGTAGCTGGTACTACAGGTACCTGCCATAACGCCCAGCTATTTTTTGGTTGTAGCCATCATTGTTGTTTGGCAGGCCCAAGCTGGATTCAAACCCGCCAGCTCAGGTGTATGTGGCTGACACCTTAGCCACTTGAGCCACAGGCTCCGAGCCATGCTTGATATCTTTTAAGAGACTACACACACACACATACACACACAAATATATATACACATATAAATATATATACATATAAAGTAGAGGCAATTACTCTCATCAAATGCTTTGTGACATTTAGAAGAGAATAACTTACAGAAGGATGAGTAAACATTACTAAGAAAAATGAAATATTAACTTCTAGATTCTTCTACTTTTCTGGGCTTGAAAAGCTAATTATGTTTATGTTGCTAACCAAGGCAGCTGACTCACTAGCAACTCTTTCCTCTTTTTCTTCCACAAAATTAGCAGAATAATCTGGATGAGTTCTGCTTTGTCAACTGTGGCTGCTTACAGGAGCTGGAACTATTTGGGCCTTTGGAGATTTCAGGGAAGTCTTTACATTCCCACAACTGGGTAATGCAGTTCACATTGCCTGGGACACACTTCGATCTCTGTTGAAAATACACAGTTGTCAGGATACTTAACCAAAGACCATTACACATATGCACATATGTCAGCATCTTTACAGTCTCTGAAATATTGAAAGTGTAACACCAGCACAGCTGCAGAGGACAAAGATATTCAAAGTAAATGGAGCACTAGAGGCACGTAAAAAAAAAATCTCTACTCAGCTCGCATTAGGGTCTCATAAGCCTGCAAAGAAAGGAAGATACTAGTATGTTGTAAGCATAATTATAAACAAATATATGTTGTTGCAACTTCCTTCCCTCCCAGGCAAAATGATCCATTTTCTAGCTCCTACATATTCTTTCCTCAAGCTTCCTTATTTGAAGCCAAGACTGCCCATGGGTAGATACTTTCTTCAATCTCAGATGCACATCACCCACCCTAACTCCTGCAGTGAAACCACCACACATCCTGTAAAGAAGACTTCAGATCAACTTCTTAACAGCTAAATTAGTTCTCTTGGGGCATGAGTCAGACTATCTGAAAAAACACTTCTAGAAAACACTTTCAGAAGAACAAAGAAGTAAACACACGCATTTTGGAAAGCCAGTGCTTTTCCTCGCCAATGACTGACGCAAAGACAGACAATAATCTCCACTGATAAGCAAATGCTTTATCTGTCTCTCTTTAGCTCTCAAGATTTTAATACATCATGCTAGATTTCTTCAGTTCTCTGTCTACAGCTTATTATTTTGTTTGATTTTCTATTTCGAAACATACAAACATCATTCCAACAAGGCGAAAGAATTGGTCCTATTGCTTCTTTATCTGCCACCAAGAACAGATTATTGATTCATCCAATCAACGTTTATTGAATTTCTACTCAATTAGTAAGTGCAACGCCCTGTGCTTGTAGTCTTGGGAGATAACACCTAGTCTGATTTTTTCCATTGACTGTCTTGAGCACCAATTCTTTATTTAGAAATAAAATAAAGGGGATCCACCCCTAAAATGTGAATTCTTTATCACATCTACTATTCTCCTAAATATCAAGACCATGTTAGGCAAAACAGAGCTTACGTGAAATGTAGACATGTGTACAATGCCTTTTTTTTTTTTAACTTAGAGACCGTCCTTTTTGCAGAATTCCACTACACGTGGTATTTCTGTGCCTCCAGCATAAGCCAAAGGGAAGTCTAACTTTTGTTCATCGACATGCACATTTCTTATGCTTAGGTTTTTGCTTGATAATTACACAGACAGATGTTTCAACATACATTGGTAGGCACATGAAAGTTATTTTAACCACAGAGATAATTTGACACCTTAAACATATAACATTCAAAATACAAAGTGATTTTCCTATAATATTCCAGATAAAGTAACACACACAAATCTGAACACTTTTCCATCACTTATAACAATATTGATTGTACTAAGATAGGGTCATTTAACAGCAATAATATGAATGGATGTGTTTAAAGAAAAAAAAGATTTACCGCAATAAATCATGTAGCTGCCTTGGGTATGTGTGTGTATGTGGGGAGGTCACATCTAACTGGTCTTTCTATTCTTTTTAGTTTCCTGCTAAACTCATCCAGTGTACACCCTCCATATAGCACTGCAGGAGTTAGTTTGCTATAGGGCATCCCCAACCCCTTGCAGCTTCCCAAAGGACCAGCAAACTTCTACTATTGCAGGATTTTAAATTTGGAAGGACTGGATAGTCCAAGGTTCCAGAGCAGAGCATCACCCTTATCTTCCCTTGTCTAGTTTTCTCCTTTATGTCTATCTTCTGCGTGTTCAGAACTGAGACAACTTAGCACAGATTGGAAGGAACCATATTCATTATTTTTACATTTCCACTTAACCTCAAACTCTACCTATACTCCTTTCAGTTATTTCACATTATCCTTCCCAATCAGAACTCAAACATTGCTGTGCTCTTATTTGATTAAGGGACTGGAGCCTGCTTAAAGAAGTATTTTGGTTCAACACAAAATGTATTTATTTAGCACCTACTCTTTGGAACGCACGACACGCGTTGCTGTGGGATCTGGCACAATCCCTCACCTCCACTGGCGATCTGTGAAGGCCGCACTCAAGGCAGCTCCACCACGTGTGTGGAGGATGGGGCGCTAATTCCAAAATAGAAAAGGAGGCCAGGCTTCACAGGGGAAAAGCATTTGATGGGGTCCCACCGAGCGAGTAAGCAAATTCCAGCGCAAGGCTGCCCTTAGACTATTTTTTATCTTTTCACTTTTTCAACTGCTTTTGGACCCAAAGTATTCCTAGATTTCAAAAGAAGCACAAAGACACTCTAAGCACACCAATGACCTAGAAATGAATTTGAAAAAAATGTTGAAGGTCTTGTGGTCTGCTGGTATTCTTCAAAGGGGGAACACAGCCTGTCTGTGCAGGGGGGATGTTAAATGCAAGGCCTGGGAGGTCAGTTCCCCTTTTAATGAGATAGGTGGTTTGAAAATGTCAAATGACTGTTAATGACATCAGTAGAAAGGAGAGAAAGGGAAGTTATCTCTGACTAATGTGGTCACAGTAGAAATGGCTTTGCTTCTCTCCACCTAGAATAGGGACTGGAACATAGTCGCTTAACACAATCAAATCAATGTTGAATTAATATCCGATACTTATCAATTATGAGCTGGCATATAGTCAGTGAAGGTTCTTTTCATTATTAGTATTCCTTATAAAGACCACTGCAAAGAAGGAATAAAATAAATAAGACAGATCATTCAATTATTAAATATTAAAAAAGATTTTGATATGTCAATATTAAAACAGCATTGGAATCAGGCTACAGACTAATGGGAAAGACAATGCCTGCGGGTGTGGGTGCCAAACATGGACGGGCAAAGGAAGGGAAGGAGTAGGGAAGGAGTGAACACACAGACTCTTACGGGCAAAGGAAGGGAAGGAGTGAACACAGACTCTTAGAGCACCACCCCATCCAGAGCATCTGATGGTTCTACTCTTCTGACAGGTCTTCCCTGGAAGAGTCCAGAAACATTAACCTGAACAAAACTGCCAGCCTGAGGTCAGTTAGACACAATTTATCAGCTTTCTCTTGTACCTAAAAGCAATCCTCTGATTCCTTTTTTTTTTTTACAGTTTTTGGCCAGGGCTGGGTTTGAACCCACCACCTCTGGCATATGGGGCTGGCGCCCTACTCACTGGGCCACAGGTGCCACCCAATCCTCTGATTCTTTAAAGAAATCAGTTCCCATGGTCTGAGCAGATTTCCCTGTACCATTTCTCTTCTCAACAAGAGAAGGAACTAAGCCTTCACATTTCATTTCTTTGCCTATGTTTATTTTTGACCATGATATATCTATGACAAAAAAAATCCCATCATTTCTCTTCCAGCATAAAGATAACTTAAAGCATTAGTTTAGGAATGGAAACTTTAAATTCCATGCTTTCATTTCAAAAATGCATTTATAACTTACATATGCTTATCTTTTATAGGAAAAATGCAGTGTGATATGGAATAATAGAGCTATTTTACAACACAACTAAATGTATACATGAAAATATGTTTATATCCATTAAAACATTACTTTAAGAAGCTACACGTGTATTTCACTTCTCAGACTGTTTTTGTGACTTCATCACTGTGACTCATTTTATGCTTCTATCATACAGTGGTTGGATGTTATATTTAAATTATGATGTATTTTATAGTAAACAGTTTTTAATCAAAAACCTTATGTCCCACTTGATCACCTGTCTCTTTGTACTAAGAATGACTAAGTTTTCGAAATTTTAAGCCATTTAGATCTTTATATATTCAAAGGAAGACTATTTCAAATGAAGATTTCAAAGCAGAGCTTTGAGCATTACTGAACTACATTAACACACGCTTGGGGTGACTGCCCTTAAATTAGTCCTCTTACTTGTTAAGCAGTCTACATAGAGCAATGGAATGTTTGGTCACGTAAAAATGATCATTCCTGAAGTTGAATCCTGTATTGCCTTGATAGACTTACAGAAAGACTTCTTTGATAATTAACTCTCTACCTTTATCACAAGTGGATTAATATTATCTATTTTACTATCTTGGGCCCAAACAAACTAATGGCTATAAATATGTCTGGTTAATAGCATAAATTTATTTAGATATCAGGCACATTAATTGATACTCAAGAATCATTACGAACATGATATGCTATTAAACTATGTGTGATATGGCTGTGGCTCTAGAGAGAGCCCCTGATGTTGTGGACAATACAGGCAACATGAGATGAACTCTGAGATATTTCCAGAAACTTGGTGTTGTAGAAAAATGCATTGAAACAATTATTTACAATCTGCCCCCATCCAGTACCTCAAACGTGGCAATTTTTTTATTTGTTTAACATCTAAACTATATAAGCTACTTGGCACAGAAAACCATACCTCCCTTCCACCACTCATGGGAGATATTCTCCCTAATGGAAATTTCCACATACTTTTAAGAAGAAGCCACATCTAAGTGTTCTTTTCAATAGTTAAAATGAGATTCATATTCTTGATTTCTTCAACATACCTGAAAATACATCTTAATCTGCGTAATACTATAGTGCTATAATATGGAAGGGGAAGAAAGGTCAAAAAAGACATTATTGAGAGAGTTCTGCTTTCTCAACGGAGCTTGCCCTGACCACCTCATTTAAAATTGCATCTCCTTTTGTGCTTGCATCTCCTCTTGTGGCTCCTGCTTCCTTGGTAACTGACTCTACTTTCCTACTTTCTTTTTTTTTTTTTGGAGACAGAGTCTCACTATGTCCCCCTCTGTAGAGTGCAGTGGTATCACACCTCACAGCAACCTCAAACTCTTGGGCTTAAGAGTCAGCCTCCCAGGTAGCTGGAACTTTAGGCACCCACCACAAGGCCTGCCTATTTTTTTGTTGTAGTTTTGTTATTTGGCAGGCCGGGGCTAGATTCAAACCTGTGAGCTCCGGTGTATGTGACTGGCGCCTAGCCGGTGAGCTACAGGTGCTGAGCCACACTTTCCCGCTTTCCCTATAACACTTACTAGCTTCTAGCAGATACTCTAATTTACTTGTGATCGCATTTGTTGCTTACTGTCTGTAAGGTCCACAAAGCAGAGGTTTCTGAAGGCTGTTTCACTGATATATGGATAGCACTAAAAGCTTTGCCTGGCACTTAGCTCAGGAACTTGTGATACTGTGAAATATTTATTTGGTCTTCAACCCTGTTTCCTGCCTACCACTCCCCAAATTCTTAAAATCTCCAAAATGATGTCTTTTGTATACTAAAGATTCACTGAAGGCTGACACCTTCTGAGCAAGCTTCATGATGGGGGCTGGTCACCTGAAAGACCAACCAACAATTAGAGGGTTGGAATGTTCATCTCCACCCTCCACAGCATTTGGGGAGGACAGAGGGCTAGTAACTTAAATTGATCACCAATGGCCAATGGTTTAATCAATCATGGCTATGTAATGAGGTCTCCATAAAAAATCCAAAGGACGATGTTTGGGGAGCCTCCTGATAGCTGAATGTCTGGAGGTTTGTGGAAGGAGCATGCCCGAGGAGGGCATGGAAATCTCCACTGCTCCTTCCCCATAACTCACCCAATGCATCTCTTCATCTGTATCTTTTGTACATCCTTTTTAACAAACCAGTAAATGTGTTTCTCTGAATTCTATGAGCTGCTCTAGAAAATTAATCAAACCAAAGAAGAGGTCGTGGGAATCCCAACTTGAAGTCAGTCAGAAGTTCTGGGAACCTGAACTTGTGTCTAGTGTCTTAAGAGGAGAATAGTCTTGGAAACTGATCCCTCCATGTTTAGGATTTAATCGCATCTCCAGGTGGATAGTGTCAGAATTGAATTGGGGGATACTCAGCTAGGGTTCACTGCAGAATTGATTGTTTGCTTTGTGATGGGGATACCCCCACCCACATTTGGTCACAGAAGTCTATGTTGATTGATGTTGGTGTTGAGTGAAAGAGCAGGAAAAGGCACATTGAGTGGTATTTTTTTTCACATTCAGAATACTCAGTAAATATTTGTGTCCTAAATGAATTATCTTTCCATTTTTCTTTTTCAAAATCAATTATTTTTCTTTTTGCATGTGACATTAATATATGTGCATCGTTGGAACAAGAATAATTATAAAAGGTGTAAGGAAGAAAAAACAAATTGCCTTATACGCAATTATCTGCTGATGGTGCTGTTGTCATTCTGGCACATATCCTTCCAGATTTTTTCAGTTCTTACACATGTGAGTATATCACATACATATTTTACATACCATTTAGTTTGAAGCTAGACAATATTTATTAATATGCTTTTATCATTCTTTTCCAGGCCAATGTAATTCAAAATTGTTAATGAAAGTTTTGAAAAAATAAAGTTTTCTTAAAAGTTAACATTTCAATGCATATACTGGCCATGAAAAATATACACAGCCGAAAAGCAAGCAACACGACTTGGGCCTGAAATCATTCATAAGCCTTTACTTAATTGAATCGGATAAATAAAGTGGATATATAGAAAGGTGCTTTTAAAATGTACACAAATGTGAAAGAAATTGCATTGAATCTATAGTTTCTTTTTGTTCTTTTCTTCCTATTTCATTTTTTAAAAAAATTCATTGATCTCTGATTCATTTTCTAAGTTCCTTTTGGTACTTTTCTTTACAGGAGAAGAAAACATGTGTTTTATCAACAAAAAAAAATACAGTCAAAATTTCACCAACAAAAATTTAAGACTTCTTTTGAGAGTTTTCTGGGTCAGAAAGGCAAAAATGTTCAAATCAAGTAACTTCAGAAAGAAATATTATGACACTGAAATATGAAATTTTTGTTTATCAAATTATGCATGTTCATATTAACCTGCATTTAATTTAAAAGAAGTAAAATTATTTCAGTGGATACATCTGACTTTTTCCAATATCTCCTGTACAAGATGTTATTACCATATTTCTTTAATATTATATATATTCAGTAGAAAAGTGAGACTTCATGAAAAATGATATTTGAAATATATTCATTCAGAAGACATAAATGAATTCAAAACCAGTATATATGTAAGATTAATTTTAAAAAGACATGCACAGAAAAACATTGCAAGGGAAATACACCACAATTGTCAGAGTAGTTTTCCTTGGCTGGTGTTACAAATATTTCTGTTTTCTCCTTTGAACTTCATTGCTTTCTAAAGATTTATAATGACAATTTTTATAATATGAAAAATAACATAAACATGTAGTAAGCACACACTGTTTTAGAGTACTTTGATGAGAATTCTCTCATGTGATTCTCTGCTGGGAGACAGTCATGACTATCTTTATTTTAAAGGTGACGATCATAGAAATAAAATGGTTTGGAAACCTTGCTGAGTGACAAGAGGCAAGGAAGGAACCCATTTAATCTAAAACCTCATTCATTTCTCCTTCAGTTATACCTCACTAAATATTATTATTTCTTAAGCACAGACTCATTCTTTAGTCTACCAATTATTATTGAGTATCTACTATATCCCAACTCACTGCAAGATTCTGAGGAAACGGCGAGAAAGACGAAACACAGTGACAGACACGGGGGCACACCAAGAAACCTAGCCTGCGGTCCCCCCCTTGAAAGAGTGTGTAAACTCATCGTACAAACGAAATACTGAATGGTTTTTTTTTTTTTTCGAAATACTGAATGTTAAAGAAAATGCAAATCTAAAAGTAAATATATGATATACTTAATAAGTGGCATAAATAAAATTGCTATACAAATGTAGAAGGGAAATGGTTATTAAATTTGGTGGTGACAAAGGGGAAACTTCACAGAAGCTGTAGAATACAGACCGAGACTTAAAATTTGGGAGGAATTCAAACAGGTAGAAAGGAAATGAAAATGTTTCCTAAGTCAGAGAAATATCTTAAGCTAATTCATGAAGGGGGAAGTGTAAAAGGCAAGTTTTAAATAAAAGAAAAGGAAACATCTGGCTCTCTCTCATGGAGTGTTATGCCATGTGGAGTTGGAAAAATAAATTGAAGCATAGTCACAGTGGCAAAGAAAAAGAATGCCATTAAAAACACATCAATGTATTTCTTCCTGAGAGTACTGGGAACTATAAAAATGTCTAAGTCACATAGTAAAGATGTGTATAAATTGTGTTTTCTGAAAATAGAGACTGACATCAAGGAGAATCATTAGAAGACTATTAATTGGAGTAGTAAGCTAATTGCAAAATTCTGAATGCTATATTGACTGGTGAGTGCTACTTCCGGAATAAACCTCACTCTGGGTACCCATTTTGGTTTTCTACCTTGAACGGGTTCTAAATTTCTTTGTCTCCAGAACATAGTTCTTTTAAGTTGTCAAAAGTTCTGAGAACTTTTGCCAATGAACCCAGGTGAACCTCTGGATACAGCACTCACCTGCCCCTCCAAATTTGTGAATTCTCATTGATCTAGGATTGTGAAGAATTCGCTTGTTTGCCAATTCAGACATTCATTTAAAAAGAGTTTTGAAAATATTTTATTCTATATTTTAAGAGGTTGCATATTAGGCTTTTTAAAAGGACATTAAGTCTTTTGTAATGCCAGAAAAGTAAGCTCTGGCTTTAATATCAACTTTTTCCTGTCCAAATAATAGCAATATGTCCATTTCAGTCTCTCTCCCTCAAAACCAACCAGATAATAAACCAAACAAAAACATACACTGGGGTAAAGAATACGTGTTCAATAAATGGTGCTGGGAGAACTGGTTAACCACATCCAAAAGTCTGAAACTAGACCTGCACCTTTCACCCCTAAACACAAATTGACTCATGCTGGAATAAAGTTTTAAACCTAAGACATGAAACAAAAAAAACGCTGGAAGAAAGTTGGGAAAAACGTTTGATGATATTGGCCTTGGGAAAGATTTTGTGAAGAAGACTCCATTGGCAATTGCAGCAACAACAAAAATAAATAAATGGTATCTAGTCAAGTTAAAAAGCATCTGCAGAGCTAAAGACACAACAATTAAAGAAAATGGGCAGCCTTCAGAATAAGAGAAGATATTTGGACCGTATGAATCTCAGAAATGGCTGATCACCAGAATCTACATAAAATTCAAATTAATTAATAAAAAAGAGAAAACAACCCTAACTATCACCGGACAAGAGATATGAACAGAACCTTCTGCAAAGAAGACAGACAAATGCCCAACAAACACATGAAAAAATGCTTATTGTCCCTAATCATCAGAGAAATGCAAATCAAAACCACTTTGAGATATCACTTAACCTGAGTGAGAATAGCCCACCCACATTTCAAAGTCCCAAAACTTCAGATGCTGATGGGGGTGTGGAGAGAAGGGAACACTTACATACTGTTGGTGGGATTGCAAACTAATATGGTCTTTTTGGAAAGAAGTATGGAGAATCCTTAAAGAGCTAAAAAGTAGAACTCCTATTTGATCCCACAATCCCATATCTATCCAGAAGAAAAAAAATCATTTTGCCATAAGGATATTTTCCACTAAAATGTTTATCGCATCTCAATTCATAATTGTCAAGATGTGGAAACAACCCAAGTGTCCATCGACCCATGAATGGATTAATAAACTATGGTTATGGATACCATGGAATATTATTCAGCCATAAAAAGATGGAGACTTTACATCTTTTGTATTTACCTAGATGCAAAGAGCATTCTCCTTAGTAAAGTATCACAAGAATAGAAAAGCAAGTATCCAATGTACTCAATACTAATATGAAAACCAGCAGATGAACAACTACATGCCCACATGAGAAAAAAAACACAATTAAATTCAAGTAGGGGGAGAAAGAGGAGGTGAGTGGGGGTTAGTAAGCTCTCCCCTGACAGGCACAATGCAAGGGTTTATGGCACACCTGCTGGCTGAAGGGCTCAACCTCAACTTGGACTTAACCTAACAAACACAAGCAATGCAACCCAATCATGTGTACTCTCATATTAATCTGAAATAAAAAACAAACCAAAAATAAGTCAAATCACAGATATTTTGATCTTATAAAAAGAGGTGCTCAATGTGACTTGATTTTAGTTTTAATGCAGTTTTTTTCTTTCTTAAAAAAAATCAACTAGATAATATGACAAAGTAACTGTATTATTCTTTAACAGAACTTATTTTTCCTTCATAGTAGAAAGCACTATTGTAACTCAAAGTACATTCAAATGTATTCTTTCTGGAATAAATTTCCAGCAATTTGTGATCAGCCATAGGATGCATTCCCCTGCATGTTATGAGGCCTAAAATTAAGGTTCAATATTACATGCTACCCTGACTTCTGCTAAAATCAGAAGGGCCTTTCGGGACCTAATCACACGTTTCCCTCCCCATTTGGCTCCCACAGATAAGGGACCCAGTCAAACTATTTTTTTTTAAAGGGACCAAGCACATTTCCTTATCCCTGAGTAGCGTATTTCAGTTCCCTGCCAGCCCATGAAATGATTCAAGCAAGCCAAGTACATCCTCTTGGGAGGATGGGAGCATCACTCCCTTGGGTTACTCTTCCAACAGCCCTTGGGTTTTCATGCTGTTACTGATTACAGGCCCCACATGGCCCTGAATGGCCTCTGGCATTCTTCACCCTGGACTGTGTGTATCTAAGGGATGTCTGGAAAGTGACCAGCCATAGAACATGAAAAGTTATAGTAATAAAGGCTGGATACTTTCCAGACAGCCTCTGTGTGAGTCACCTGCTATGGCTCTCGTCTGTCCAGTGTTGAGTATCATGGGTCTAGCTACCTCTGACTTCCCAGAGCAGGAATCTGTTTTTCACCAGTGGGGTGAATAGGATGCAAGAAATCCCACTGGTGTCATGAACCACGTGACATGCCCAAATGTGACTGAAGACATCTGGCCATCTACAATTAGCTGCTCTTGGCTAACTGGTTCTGAGATAAGGTGAAAGCTACCTGAGACAAAGCCCTAATTGCTGGGGTTTGAGCAATAGCCTGTATGGTCACTGTCATCCACTGCTATCTCTCAAGAATGAAGTTATTGTTCACTGCACCCTGCTGGGATGCATCCTCAGGTCAGCCCAGGTTTGGGATGTGGTCTCTATGGCTCCTACCTGAATACGCAGTGAAAAAACAGTGCCTTAGCCAGTCAGTGCACATGAGAGCTCTTTGGTCACTGTGTCTGGCCTGGTGGCTGTCACTGGCTGCTTGTGGTAGCTTTACAGACATTGCTTGTAATCATGTACCAATGGGACAGCCCCAGAGACAGCACTTTGTGAGGTTTGGAGGGGAGGTGACCACCGCCCCACAGATAAGCATGGCACTCCAGTTGTCAGTGCTGCTCACGGGTAGTGACCTTGCTGGGTTCCTGCGTTGCTGCTTTTCTCGCTGCTGTCACTTGTGCTCTCCTGACCCCCAAGGGTATCGAGGTGGGCATCATCCATGGTGGCCTGTGGCCCAGGTGCTGATGAAAAAAAAAGGTGGGGAGAGGAAGGAGCATTTGATACTCAAGTGATCTCCCAATGGAAAACCCAGAGCCAACATGGCTGGACTCATCACTGCTGCCCCCCATCTGAACCATAGACAAGTGACTGCCTGAGGAGTGGACCATAACCCCAAAGAGATTAACTAGCACTCCCTGGAGGAAGAGGAAGCCACTTACGTGGGGAGCCACCAAGTTCCCAGGTGTTTCCCCGTCACTACCCAGAATGTCTGCATCAACAATAGTTATCCAGAGACATAAACTGAATGCTGCAACTTTTCATGACTATAAAGCCAAAATATTCTAAGAGATTTTATGCAAAAGAAAAACAAAAGCCCACATGACAGAAAAGAAGGTGGAGCAGTGGCAGAGGGTGGTTTTGATCCAACAGGTTTGGGCTGTAGGCCTAGAATTCTTCCCCTCACAACCCTGATGGCTGTGTCTATGTCACAACAAAGACCTCAGGGTTTTAGGGAAACACCTTCAGTACCCTTATGGTATCATAGCACTGCTAATTCAAGTCCAACTTAAGCTCAAGTCGTTAAACCATGAGAATCAACCACTGCTATGAGGGAGACCCCCAACCTTGATAATAATAATTCAAGGCTCTCTGGAGAAAGAAACTTATAAATATGATCAGGGTAGAGAGGACCCCCCCCCCATCGCCTACCTCCCTGCCACCATCAGATACAGAGGATATCAAAAGAATGTTTACAGATTTTAACTATGAAAGGAAAAAACTATTTTAAAATTATAATATTCAATACATACTCATAACATTTATTATTTTGTATATTGTGTCTTTTATAATTGCAAAAGTTAAATGTGACTTGAGTATTACAACTTTAATAACAGTTTTTTTCTTTATTAAAATATATGTACTTTTTTGGCACCCTCTGTATATCCAGTGACTGCCACCACCAATAACAAAAATAAACAACAAAAAATAGCTTTTGACTAAAAAGGTAAACATTCATAAATTTGAAGAGTAGAACTTTATTTCTTATAAAGGGTTCCCGCCTGCAGACTGGCCATCCTGCAAGCTGGGAAGTGTGGCCTCCAGCAGAAACTGAAAATAGGCAGTGCAAAAAGGAAAGGTGAGATAGAAAGGTATGCTGAGTGGGTTGGTTCAGTGCACATATTTAACAGGTTAGCTCTGAATATTCACAAAGCAGGGAAGCATGCATGTGAAATAAGCAAACATGTATGTTACACATGTCACATGTTCACTTGAGGTAGAGACCTACATTCGATGCATTAAAATTAGGATATGTATGTGAAAAGTTGAAGCACGTACAGCCTCTGGAAACTGGCCAGAACCAGTCCATGGGTCGGTGGTCTCTTATCAAGAGAAAGTTACTGAATCCGTCTCTTGTCCAATAAAAAGCTGCAGTTACAGCTTGTGGAATGGGGTGGTGTGGGTCAGTTAATCAACATCAGGCAGTTGGT
This sequence comes from Arctocebus calabarensis, assembly GCA_963573935.1. Lineage (NCBI taxonomy): Eukaryota > Metazoa > Chordata > Mammalia > Primates > Lorisidae > Arctocebus > Arctocebus calabarensis. Next base: position 4,901 of record CAUYON010089593.1, on the reverse strand, counting down.
GAGATGTAATTATTGTAATATTGCTTATCTTAAGGTCAGGGCTTATTTAGCTAGAGAAAAAGAAAATGCCTTGTGGCAGTTAGAATATAGATTATTCATTAAGTGTAGGGATGCATGACTTAGCTTTTGCCTGGCATGGCCTTAGGTCTTACTTATAATTTGGTATCTTATTGTTTAAAAGAATCTGTTCCACCAGTTTTATGATCTCTATTTTAACAGAGAAAAGGAAGGAAAAAAACTAAATATAGGGAAAGGAAACCAGCAACAAAAAAACAACCTAAAATGAAGATCCAAAACCTAATCCAACTGAAAATCCGAATGTATTAGAATGTACACAGCAAAGAAAACAGGGAGATGGGCTTTTGTGCCTCTATGGCAAGGGTTTCGAATTAACTTTAATATCTGCTAAAATGCACCAACTGGTTAACCTTCATGGCTTTAACCCACATTGGGATTCAAATTACTATTATGCCTAGGGATCCTACTAAAATTAAACATGGTATCTTCCCTAACCTTAAGGGAGTGACTGACTATAAAACAGAGGACAAAGATACATGCTTCCCCTTAACCCTCAGAACTCATCTTGCCTGAAATCCCCATAGTCATAGTACTCATTGACCTCAAATATCCCACACGGGGACGTAGACACTCTGACCTAATGAAAAATAAATGAAAACGAAAGTTAAATTAAGTCTTTGACACTTACAAATTGTCTTGACAAAATGGGATCTCATGACTCTCCTCCCTCTCTCCCAAGGCAAAATAATTAACATGGCTCACTGTAATTTAAAACTGGGCCTTCAAGGATTAAAACTTGTTATGTAGATATTATTGAGTGAAGGGGTAATTATCCTACTGCTTCTCCATTTATCAACCCAATTTGGCCTATTTATCCTGTTCTTAAACCTGGAACAAATAAACGGTGCCCCCAGTCAACTGCCACAACCTGAAGGTCGTAGCCCATACTGTTAAGGTCCCTATACTCAAAAACCTCTTTGATAAAATTGCTGACTTCACCTGATCAGCAACTGAAAATAAGGTGCTAAAAGTTTGGTTAATATGATATGTTTAGCTTCTTAGTCACAATTTTCTTTTACCTCTAAAGTGACTCTATCCATATTCACCATGCTAACCACAGCACACATCAACATCCTTGCCATTACACAAGACCTTCACAAGATCTTAAATACATCTACCTTTCTCCAGGAGCACAAGCATGAGATTATGTTGATAACATCCTTCTCCAAGAACATTTATTGGACATATTCATTAAGGATACATGAATACAAAGGAGACCACATTAAAAAGAATGAATCAGTATTTCACACAGAATACAAGGCCTTGTCACCTCTATTAATTTCTTCTTTTCTTCTTCCAAGACAGAGTCTCTCTGTCACCCAGTTAGAGTGCAGTGGCATCTAGTTCAAAGCAACTTCAAACTCCTGGGCTCAAGCAATCCTCCTGCCTCAGCCTCCCATGCAGCTGAGATTACAAGTGCTCACCACCATGCTCAGCTAATCTTTTTTCTATTTTTAGTAGGGACAGAGTCTCACTCTTGCTCAGGCTGATCTCAAATTCCTTCCCACCTCAGCCTCCCAGAGTACTTGGATCATGAGCATAAATCACCACGCTGCCCCAAGTTCTTGAAAGTTAGTTGGTAAAAAAAAAAAAAAAAAGGCTGATTTATCCTTGATACTATCAAGAAACAGGTATTAAACTTCTCAGTACCCACAAAGTTAATACAAATCTAACATCTTTTAGTCACTTTTGGGTTTTGAAGGCAACATATATATTTGCAAATTTTACTCTCTCACTAATGTTACTTACAAATTGGTCCATCTTGAAAGAGAACTCCTTCAACAAAAGGCTACAAAATCTGTAGAGATTGAAATCAACAGGCACTCCAGTTAGTGCCCTCAGAGGCTTCAGAAACCCCATCTCATGTCTCGTGGAGTCTTCGGATCACCTATGATGAGGGTAGTGCCCATGGGCTTTTGAGGCAAAAACCTGCCTTTCCTCACCTTGCACTTATGTACCAGAGGAGCAGTTATGGGCCACATACTGAGCTTTGCTTTTCTTATAGAACCTTTTTCTCCCTGAACCTAGGATTCTTGGTGCTCAGCTACCTATAATACACTGAGTCATTTGAAGCAGAACCCCCATGAGTTTAACATGGCTGCTGAGACCTCCATGGTACAGTATGGAGTCAAATCTGGGCATATTCCACCTGCAGAAGAGGCCAGCCTCCTCTATGCTCAGCCGCTCTCCAGAGATGTCATAGGGCTGGAGGTTACCCCTTTCCCAAATCCTTAGCTATCTGGAGAACTCCTTCGGATGGACTGAATGAAAAGAAATGAAGTTCATACACTGAGTGATGATACTGCTTCACACATGATTGAGCTTAGTGGAGAGTTCCTGCTTTTCATCCCTTAACCAGGATATATCCCATAAAGAACAGGACCCCAGGGTCAGCATGATTGGTGTGCTTCAGGCATTCACTTTAGCATTGGATGCCCTGGCCAACTGGTCTCATCTGCACATTTTTGCAAACACTTAGGCCATTGCCCAAGAATTATACCTTTGAATAACAAACTCCATGAATCTCTTGCTTCATAGATACTCAAAATATAAATAGAGTTAACAGATTTCTCTACATATACTAAGGCCACAATTTAAGGCCTCAGAAGGATACTCATAAGGATACTCCTTATCCCATTTGAAATTCTAGACACTATTGATAGTTATCAAGGTACACATTTCACTTTTTAGAACTCATAATGCTGGGATATTGAAGAAAGCATTCACTGGAAATCCAGCCTCCCCTGGAGGGTGAAATTGAAAAGGCAGCCAGTATAATTTAAAAACCTAATGAGTTTTTCAAAGAACTCTAATTTAACTCACAAAGGGGCAAATGTCCTCACACACACACCTTTCCCTAGGTGTCACTATTGCCACAGGCATTGAGTAGTCTAAATTCACATCCCCTGGGAACACTCACTCTCTCTAAATCAATATCACCCAACTCTCACAACTGCCTTTACTTGCTATGCATTAAAGACACCCCTGAAGTTCATGGCTTCGATAACCACCTCAAAATGTAACCCTCTCCTTCCTGATCAGGTGCCTACGATGCTTCAGAGGAAAGCCCTTCAAATCCGTAAAAGTCTCAGTTATCATCAAGATTTAAACTTATATCGAAGTATCAAGGGGCAATCATGGCATAAAGCCAAAAGTGAAGACTTGACATCTGATAAAACAGGTCTCAAATGGGTCAACCATCTAACTGTAAGTTCCTCTTCCTACTCTGCTCCTTTGGAAAAGCTCCTCCAACCAAACAGCCCCCCTTATCAAAGGGACCAGGCAGCTTCTGCTTTTCCTTGGGTGGCAGGTTTTAGTTCCCTTCTTGCCTGCAAACGTATTTAAACAAGCCAATCACGTCCTTCCACAGGGACCAGCGACACCTCTCCCTCTTAATACCACAAAGACTGCTTCCCACAGCGCTGTTGTCACACTGTCCGCAAGTACAACTCTTGGCAGGCCTTCATGGTGTGCAGTGTCCTCTGCTCCCAGGCTGTCCATATGTGTGATTAATAAACCGCTGTCAGTCTCATCTCTTCTGTGTCAGGTGTTGTCTAGCCCTCCCCATGTGGTCTAGCCCTCCCTCACCAACAGGGTGAATAGGATATGATTGGAACGCCCACCGCCAATACCACTTTCCTTTCTTTCTTGAAAGGGAGACTAAAGTATAAGGGAATAAGGCATCAGCTCACATGTTTCCTGTGTCCAGCCTAACCCTCACGGAGCTGCACATTGTCCTGTTTCACCAGTGTGTGCTGGGATCTGCTGGTACTATCTGAGGTGCAATTGTAACCTCAGGTAGAGAGATATGTATCTTCTTTGTTCCATTCCTGAATATATAAGGCTCATGGTCTATTTAAACTATTCTGCACCCTTCGTAAAGTCTATGAAATCATATCAAAGTACGTTATCCCTCTGGGGCCTGGAAACTCGGTGACGTGCCCGCAGGCTCACATGCCTAGGCACTTCACCATTACTTCTTTACCTTTTTAGGGCCATAGTAGAGAGTCAGCTTCTTTAAGATGCCCAATGTTTCCCTGGGAATTGAGGCATAGCCCTCTCTACACCTGGATTTTCATTAAAATTTCTATTGCTTAACCTCCCTTCTGCTCAACCAATTGAACTAGAAGCCTGGGCACCTTCACAAAGGCTGGAATAATGACTAAGGTCTCGTTACCTCTTGAAATCTTCTGCCACCATTTAGTCAATGATTCATTTCCATCCCACGGACATAGAAACAAACTTTTATGCCATCATATTCTCTTTCTCACTCTAGGATTTATTCTCAGTTCTCTAGTCTCAGCTCAAAAAGTCCTTTACCTCAAAAAGTGACAAGTAATTTTATTTGCAAGACTAAAATAAAAGTTCTTTGCTTTCATTCTAGAAAACATTAGAAACCTAACCAATCTTCTGTTCTAGATTATGTGTATGATTCCTCAGTGACCAGTGTCTATTGGGTCATTGATGGAAGTATAAAGGAATAAAGAAATCTTGGATGACAGATAAGAATTTTATCAGTCATATACATGTACAACAGTTACTCTGAACTGAGCCCTTAGAAAGGCAGTAGCTTTATATATATAGTACCTTGTACATTGCTTTACATACATTATTTTATTTAATCCTTACCACAAATATCAAGAGGAGAGACAGAGAGAGAGAGAAAGCAAAAGAGATATATGCCCTAATATGAAGCTAATTTATAGCTTTCATATGAAGGCTAAAACCCAATTATAGCATAGGAATACAGAGAAAGGGGAAAGGAAGGGGAGGGGGAGGGGGCAGTATGGGTGGAGGGAGGGCAATTGGTGGGATCACACCTA
>CAUYON010089590.1:0-12678 GCA_963573935.1 Arctocebus calabarensis | reverse complement strand
CTCTTTTCTCGAGCCCATGCAGCCAACACCTGGCAGGGCCTACCAGAGAGGCACAAAATCCCTTTGTAGGGGAACCTGCTCAGGCCACCCATTGCTCACTCCTTGAATAGTATGAGGCTGGTGTATTAGTTTTTTTTTTTTTTAATTAAATCATAGCTGTGTATATTAATGCAATCGTGGGGTACAATGTGCTGGTTTCATATACAATCTGAAATATTTTCATCAAACTGGTTAACATAGCCTTCATCGCATTTTCTTAGTTATAGTGTTCAGACATTTATATTCTACATTTAGTAATTTTCACCTGTATCCTTCTAAGATGCACCGTAGGTGTGATAGCTCATTATTCTTAAATTCAATTAAAAGCAGTGGTCTGATAGCCTGTCTATGGAGTGCTATATATATATGTTTTCTAGTTGCTGTCCCAGTGTGTTCCCTGTTTGAAAACTATTACAGGGTTAACTTCAATGCAATTTTGAAGACAGTGGAGGTCTAAAATCAAGCAGAACATGCCTCTTTAAGGTCTTGAGATTCTTCTTTTTTCACTTTAGTGGTAATTTTTTTTCCTGTACTTTCACCAGTTTCAGGAAAGGGTGGGCTAGAGTCAGGGGCTTCCTGAAACTTGTCAGAACAAGTATTCTAATGAAGCCGTGCGTTTGGAGGGGGTCCCCTGAGAATCATGTTTTGGAACATACCGACCCCGTGTGGTGTTATCTTTGCCACGTTTTGCAGTTTTGTGTGAAATTTATTTTGAATCTTTAACAAAGCATGCCCGTGTTTATCTTCAATGCTGAGAAAGTTTAATAGTTAAAAACAAAACTTTTAAAAATAATTAAATATACAATGAATGCTGAAACATAAAAGTCAGACTGAATGTTACCTTAACAAGAAAGGGCTTCCTAAAGATCAAAGGATTGTTGTTTGTTTTATTTGCTGAAGACAAATAACAAGTACTTTCACTTTAAGGGATTCGGATTGCAATGGAAGGAGCTAGAAGATCTTATTGCCCCACCACCAAGATAAAGGCATCCAACACCTCATATTGGCAGAGCTGGGAAATTTGCTTATTGATACTGAAAAGAAAAATGGAATGTTGAGATTTGATTGAAGATAGCATAGGATTCAAGCCAATGTTGTTTTTGAGCATATCTCTTGATCTTATTTAAAATGGTAGGGAAGAGACAACACCTTGGACTTGGCCTTGTGTCTGAGTAGCAGGCAGTCATGTAGCACCGAGGTGTAACTGCATGGGAGGCTGTGTCTACCACTGAATGAGAATGCTTCTCAATCCTACCCCCTCTCATGCTGAGCTAGCTTTAATGCTACTTTTGATAAAGAAAGGAAAGACGTAGACTTTTTGAAAATGAAAGTCCTCTTTCCCTCTAAATACCTACAGATTTGGGTTTTCTTTAAGCCAGTGATCCTAGTTAAGTCAGTTATGGTCTGACATGTCAGAACAGGACAAGATGGAAATACACGCCCAGTCTAGTGTGCAACAGCCTCTTTTAAGAGATGGGTTTGTATAACGGCGGTCCTTTTCTTTTCTCTTTTTATTTTATTTTATTTTTTGAGACAGAATCTCACTTTGTTGCCCTGGGTAGAGTGCCATGGTGTCACAGCTCACAGCAACCTGAAACTCTTGGGCTCAAGCAATTCTCTTGCCTCAGCCTCCCAAGTAGCTGGGACTATAGGGGCCCACCACAATGCCCGGCTATTTTTATAGACGGGGTCTCGCTCTTGCTTAGGCTGGTCTTGAACCTGTGAGCTCAGGCAATCCACCTGTCTTAGCCTCTCAGAATGCTAGGATTATGGGCATGAGCCACTGCACCCGGCCCAGTGGTCCCTTTCTTTATGGGGCTGTTGTAATCAGGCAAAGCAACTCTGAACAATGTGATATTTGGTCATTTCCATCTGCAGCTACCTAACCTCTTCTTGTCTTTCCAAAATACTAGTCATGGCCTGCGTCTGTCTCCCACTGGCACAGCCACTGTAGTACCTTGAGAACCAGAGAGACAGCACTGGGGCAAATGAGAGCTGGCTGGGCACTGGGCGATTCCATGCCTCAAGGAGTGAAAAATAACTAAACATGGCAAAGGGGATCCTAAGAAGCCAAGAGGCATTTGTCATCATATGCATTCTTCTTTTTCTTTCTTTTTTTTTTTTTTGTAGAGACAAAGTCTCACTTTATCGCCCTTGGTAGAGTGCTGTGGCGTCACAGCTCACAGCAACCTCCAACTCCTGGGCTTAAGCGATTCTCCTGCCTCAGCCTCCCGAGTAGCTGGGACTACAGATGCCTGCCACAATGCCCGCCTATATTTTTATTGTTGCAGTTCAGCTGGGGCTGGGTTTGAACTCGCCACCCTTGGTATATACATACATCTGAGCCCACAGAGCCGCAGGCACGGCCCATGATATGCATTCTTTATGCAAACATGTCTGTTGGGAGGAGCACAAGAAGAAGCACCCAGATGCTTCAGTCAACTTCTCAATTTCCTAAGAAGTGCTCAGAGAGGTGGAAGACCATGTCTGCTAAAGAGAAAGGACAATTTGATGATATGGCAAAGGCGGACAAGGCCCGTTATGAAAGAGAAACGAAAACCTATATCCCTCCTAAAGGGGAAACAAAAAAGAAGTTCAAGGATCCCAATGCACCCAAGAAGGCTCCTTTGGTCTTTTTCTTGTTCTGTTCTGAGTATCGCCGCCAAGTCAAAGGAGAACATCTCGGCCTGTCCATTGGTGATGTTGCAAAGAAGCTGGGAGAGACGTGGAATAACACTGCTGCGGGTGACAAGCAGCCTGATGAAAAGAAGGCTGCAAAGCTGAAAGAAAGATATGAAAAGGATATTGCTGCAGACCGAGCTAAAGGAAAGCCTGATGCAGCGAAAAAGGGAGTCGTCAAGGCTGAAAAAAGCAAGAAAAAGAAGGAAGAGGAGGAAGATGAAGAGGTGCGCCTAGGGCGCTAGCCACATACACCAGAGCTGGCAGGTTCAAATCCAGCCCAGGCCAAAAAATAGCTGGGTATTGTGGCAGGTGCCTGTAGTTCCAGGTACTTGGGAGGCTGAGGTAAGAGAATTGCTTGGGCCCAGGAGTTTGAGGTTGCTGTGAGCTGTGAACAAATAAAAACCTTTCACAGTCAGGAGACTAGTAATGTAAAGCACTCTACCCAGGGCAACAGCTTGAGACTCTGTCTCCAAAAAAAAAAAAAAAAAAAGAAAGGAAAAAGGAAAAGAAAAAAAGATGAGTAAGATAAAGAGGATGATGATGAAGAGGATGATGAATAAGTTGGTTCTAGCATAGTCTTTTTCTTGTCTATAAAGCATTTAGCACCCTTGTATACAACTCCTTTTTAAAGAAAACCCTTGAAATGTAAAAAACAAACAAAAAAACTACTCAAAGAGAAACAGCAATTTTTTTTTTAATCTTGTGTATGTCACCTCAAAACAACTTCAAAATACATATGGTATTCTTCATAAAAGCTGCAGCTGGCTAGACCATGATTTCTGGTGCTTCACTGGATTTTCTACCCACGCAGTACAGTAAAACATTCAAGAGTTCGAGCTCTAGAATCAGACAAACTGACTCTGACTTACTGTGTGATCTAAACAAGCCAATGACACTTTCTAAGGCTTCATTTGCTCACTTGTCAAGTTTTCTTACAAGACCTGACTGCCAGTAATGAGCTTGGCACAGAAGCCGGAACTTAGAAAGAATCCATTAAATAATAACTGCTATTATGATAAATAAGGATGTGTGTCTAAGTCTTCAAATCAATTACAAAGAACCAAAAAGACTTTTGGCAGTAGCTGACACCACCACTCTTCTCAACTCATTTCCTTTGTTTTTATCTCGTGGAACGACATGGAGGTTCTCACTAACATGCATGGCTATAGGCAGCTCGTGGTATGAGGCGCAAAAGGATGAAGGTCATGAAACAGAGCGAGTGACCCCGATAAATATAGATGTGACAAAATATTCATGCGGAACAGGGTTTTGTTAAACCTACGATTCCTTCAAACTCTATATGAGACAGAATGTAACTGCAGTGTGTGACAAGTGGAATCTCTTGACATTAACCCCCCCTCCCAAAAGAAACAAACAAATAAAAAACCTTTCACAGTTGGGAGATTAGTAATGTGAAGATTCTAAACTCCAGATACTCCCCCAATCATGGCTTTGGGATACACTGAATCATCAAATTACTTTGTTCTGCTTAACTTTCATGGGAGGCAGTAAGACAGAGTGGTAAAATGGGGTAGCTTGATTGTTATTGTTGTTTTAAAGATTATTTCAACAGGTTGGGTGAAGTGGCTCACACCTGTCATCCTAGCACCCTGGGAGGCTGCGGTGGGAAGCTCGCTTGAGCTTAAGGGTTGGGGACCAGCCTACGCAGGAACGAGATCCCCCTCTCTAGTAAAGACAGAAAAATTAGCCAGGCATTGTGGAGGGTGCCTGTAGTCCCAGCTACTCAGGAGGCTGAAGCAAGAAGATAAATTGAACCTGGGACTTGGAGGTTGCTGTGAGCTAGGCTGGTGCCATGGCACTCTAGCCTAGGGCCACAGAGCAAGACTGCCTCAAAAAAAAAAAAAAAAAGAAATACTTCATATTTTGCTATCAATAATAGGTTGTAATTATTGATATTTATTGATATTATTGACATTTTATAACTACTTGTTCATCAGGACAGTGGGAAGGGTAGTTCCTAAGTAGTAGAGATAATAAAGTAAGATTTAAAGGTGTCAAAGACAGAGTAGGGGACTAATTGACAAGGGAGGATTCAGAAAATAGGACTAGTTATTTTGTACAGACTAATTCTGTTGTATCAGGTTTCCAAAAGAGTTGTTTTATTTTGGTTGGGAGAAGACTGGAGTTTGGATCAGAAAGACACTATTTGAAAGCTCTAATTTATCATCTATTTGATGTATTTCACATATGGGTTTTTTTTTTTTTTGGTTTCCAGTTAACTGAAAAGATGATTTTAGGAAACCATTTTATACAAACCGTTAGTACTTAGACTAAATCTGTGAGCGTTTTTCCCAATGTTTATTTCATAGTTCCTTTTCAGTTCTTGACGTAAAGGACAAGCTTTGACGTGAGGTGAGGCTGATTTTGCATGAGGATAAGACTGTGCTAGGAATGGTCCTACCATCTCTCTGCTGGAACATTTTTTATAGACATATCCTGACCTGCCAAAATATTAGTGGGTAGACAGTTGTAGCTCCACTCCCATAGCTTTACCACAAAAATAGAACTCCAGATTCTTTTAATATGAACGTTATCTAGATGAAGCTATATCTAGGTCTTCTCTGACAAGTCATATAATTCAGTGCTTTGTTTCAATGAACTAAAGTTAGAAACTCTGAGTGACTCACTTTTCTTTTTTGTACACATCTAAGTGTATAAGGAAATCGCACTGCTCTGGTGTTGCTTTCTTTAACAGAAAAAAACAGACATGTTCCTCTGGAGTATCCTTTTTAGGTCAGCAATTTTGAAGTGCAGGACTTATTGGTATCCGAGCGGAAAGGGCTGATGCTCTGACTTATCACAACTCCCTGTGAGCGGAGTCCTGCCATGGCTAGAGAAGGGAAAACATTTGTTGTACTAATACTGAATGTGCTTCCTGTGTACAATAACCTTTAACTCTTTGGAGATCCCCCATTTTAATGATCAGGGACATAGTGGAAGAAGAAGGAAATTCAAAGTGCCGGCAGGCAGCCTTTCTCCTCCCCAGCAGGGCAGGCTGCCACCTTCCTCGTGACAGAAATGAGAGAATGTTCCAGTGGGTTCTCTTTCATCTATCTGAAGACAAGACTACATGCATTGCTTAAAAGGTCTGTAACATTTTGACCCATTTAGAAGGCTTGGTGACATCCAGCAGGTATCATGAGGTAGACGAAGATGGTCCTACCAGATCTCTGCTGGAACATTCTTACAGTCATGTCCTGACCTGCCAAATTATTAGTGAGCAGATAGTTGTAACTCCACTCCCATAGCTCGACCACAAAACTAGAACTCCAAATTCTTTGAATATGAACGTTGTCTAGATGAAGCTAGATCTAGGTCTTCCCTGACAAGTCATATAATTCAGTGCTTGTGTTTTTAATGGGGGAAAAGGGTAGTCCTCGGAAAAGCTTCAGTCATGGGCACTGGCCAAGGGCAAAACCAACCCTCAACCCCCAGCCAGACTACAGGTTGCTAAATGGCCATCTCTTCATCAGAGAAACATTGTTGAGCCTGGGAACTGGTGGGAATTCTGCTTTTCTATATAAAACTTGAAGCAAACCTTTATACTGGAGGGGAAAACCCAGCAGGGAAACAAGCCTTTCCAGTCTATTTGGGGTTTTGCAAGCCCAGGCCTCTGAGTTCTGCAGAAACTGCCTCCATGAGATGGGGAAAGAAGGGGGTTAACACATGTTTCCAGGGCTTCCCCAGCACCCTGTCACTGCAGGATCTTAGTGTCTCTCTGAGAGTGAGACTGCACCTTTGCAATGACTCGACATTTCCAGCTGTGGTTAGCAGCAGGTAGAGGTGAGTACATTCCATAGGCAATCAAGGGCACGTCTGCCTCCAGGCTCACTTGCAGATCGCTCCTTTTCAAAAGATCTATCTGCTTATTAGAAGCCAGCTGAGATGATTGGAAGAGCGGAGAGTAAAGGCAATTGGCTATTTCCATCTCTCTCCCATTTTTTTTCTCTCTCTTCCCCACCCCTACTTGTATGGGTAAATCCCTCAAGCCACGTCTCCCAATTCATTTGTCTTGCCTCCTCCCCTTCCTCCCTAAGTGTGAATGAGTTTTAGTGCAGAATACAGTTTAACACTATGTATCCGGTAGTTCACGTCCCTTCTGGGGGTATCCAACCTTTGTTCTTCTCTGGGCCAGGTTGGAAGAAGAGTTGCTTTGGGCCACACATCAAAAAACAAACACTAAGGGCGGCGCCTGTGGCTCATCGAGTAGGACCCGGACCCATACACCAAAGGTGGCTGGTTCAAACCCGGCCTCGGTGAACTGCAAAAACAGAAAAATAGCCGGGCATTGTGGCGGCCGCCTGTAGTCCCAGCTACTCAGGAGGCTGAGGCAAGAGAATCGCCTAAGCCCAGGAGTTGGAGGTTGCTGTGAGCTGTCTGATGCCACAGCACTCTACCAAGGGTGAAAAAAATGAGACTCTGTCTCTACAAAAAAAAAAAGAAGAATAATATATTCCAGCTACATCTTTGTAAACATGAAAGAGGTAAAGTCTCCATCTTTCTTTAATGCTGCTTAATATTCCATGGTGTGCATATACCACAATTTATTAATCCATTCGTGGGTCGATGGGCTTCTTCCATGACTTCATGGGCTGGTTATTTTATGCACACGATATACTTTAATTCTCACAGTGGCACAGAGCAGTCAGCAGTGTCCTCTTTAGCTTGCAGTGGGGAGGCCTAAGTGGCCAATAGACGGATGCTGGGCAGGGGGAGGAGCCTCTTGCCCCTTTGATGGCAATGTGAGGAGAGTTAGTCTCCAGGTGCTCAGAGATGGCCTTTGGGGCTCAGGTGGGTTCTTAACAGTGTGGAGGGTTTTTCTGGGGTCCTGGAGAGAAGGACTTGAGACCTAGTGTTGCCTGACTTGCTGTATGACTGGGGCGAGGCGTTTGTCCTTACTGCGCCCTCCTATCCATATCCCTGTCCTACTGCTGCCACAGAGTCCTCCAGGGAGAGGGCAGCCTCAGCCTGTGACTTGTCTGTCTTCGCCCTTCCTGACTTCCTTTGTGGACCCCTGTGCCCTCTTCTTATCAAGAATGGCCTGAGGACACATCTAGGTTTAGAGGGGAGCCTGAGTCATGGCTACTGTGCCATCTCAGGCCTTGTGGCCCTGTTCCTAGGTGCTGTGTGCTGATGGGTGCCTTGGGGTAAGTCAGATCTCGCTTTGCCTCTTGGAATGACTGTGGTCCATGCTGAGCTTTGTAGCTCTTAATTTTTCAACAGAAAGTAGGTGGGCCTTGCAAGGCCTGGGACTGTGGCTACCCCAACTTTCTCCCTGGGCCATGGGTCCCCAGTAAGCTACTCCCAGCACAAGGAAGAAAGGTGTTTGTTCTTTCTGAGGCAGTAAGGGGCAGGGTTTGCAGCACTTCTCTATAGGCATTGCATAGCCTTTCTTGCTGTGTGTGTGTGTGTGGGGGGGGTCCTCTGGGCTCGGACATGGGGCAGGGTCATCTTGGCTTCCTGGCTGCCAGGAAAACAGCCACAGCCACATTAGCTAGCACCATTGAGTGCTCCATTCTGTTCTACACAAGTTTACCTGCATTGTCTTGTCTGATTCTCGCTGTATTCCTGTGGGGCAGGTGCTCTTATTACTCTAATTTTACTGAAGTGGCAACTGAGGCCAGACAGGTTGAGGGATGTACCCAGGTCACTAAGTTGGGAAGTTTCAAATGTTGATCAGCAAGAGTCAGTGCTCAAGTGCTGGACCACTGACTGAGCTGCTCACTTTTTAGAGGAGCCTGGATCTGAGGGTTCTGCTAGCACTGCTAGGCCCAGTGAGCTTGCTCTTATCATGCCAGCCCTGATGGTGGAGACCTGTAGTATGATTGGGGTGTCTGGTGGCCATTCCTCTGTCCTGGACAGTTGTGTCTACTTTTCATTCAGCTAGTGTTTGTGGGACACATCTGATGACCCAGATGTAGTGGTGACTTGGGTCCATAGTAAGTGCCAGGCTGGCAAGTGTGACCACAGTCCTTCTCCAGGCAATATCGCCAAGTGTATCCTCTGGGTGTTTTGTTCTAGGGGCGCATTGGATGAAGCCTCTGCCCCTCCTGAGCTTAGCTTCTAGGTTGGACGGACGTTTGATAAGTGAACATAGTCGTGTACTATGTTAGAAGGTGCTGAGTGCATGGGGCCCAAGTTAGCTGTGCTGCAGTGGCTCTCATGGGGTTGGTGTGCTTGGGGAATAGTTTTGCCTATCCATGTCCTGGGCAACTGATGGCTCTGTGGGTTATAAAGGGGAGCTCGGGGGCAGAGGCTCAGGCCCTGGGAGTGGCACTTGGCCAGGTACTCACATGTGCTTGCTGCCTATTGCTTGCACAGAGATACCCTGGATGATTTGCTGTATAAGAGAAGCACCTAGGAGTGAGACTACTCCTCAGATCCTGCACCTGGCCTGTTCTTTGGACCCAGCCCCCACTGTCTATGCTGTGTGCTGGTGTTCATCCTACTCTTTCCTGCACTGGCTGTCCTGTCTATACTCAGCAGACCAGGAGCACAGGACCTATTGCAGGGACCTCCAGTCCTGAATTAAAGGCCTAACTCCTATGAGAACATTGACAGGCATTTCATCATAACACATTTGGCTCTATGTGCAATGTTAATGAAGATAGGCATGCAGGGAGGGATCTCTGACACCTCCTGTCTCCCAGCACCTTTTACACTGACAGATCTCTGTCTGTGTGTGTAGTATACATTCTGGTCATTTCTTTGTGAGCCTAATGGTCTGGGCACATGTGGTGCTGAATGTTCTGGTGTTCTGTGTGTCCAGATGACCTGGGGCTGTCAGTAGCCTCAGGATACATTGACCAGATACCATCATTGAATCAGTGCCTTACCAGCTGGGTGGACCTCAGCTATCACCCCACCAAGGGTGTTGAGTTGACAGACCCTTCCATCTTTCATGTGGTGGGCTGTGCAGTGGGCAGGTTATTTTCCTTTTTGTCTGTCTCCTGAAATTACAGGAGACTCCAGAGGTCTGGTCTTTGCAGTTTGTGGTCCTTGCTGTGGGAATTCACATGGCTGGTTCTGGCAGAGTGGGACTGAGGAGTTGCTCCCTGGGCCCTCATGACCATCTTGGCTTGTCCCTGTCTCTGTCATTCCCTCCTAGGTGACTTCAGAAGCAGGCTGGGCCTTGTATGCTTCCTCCTTGGCCCTGGTGGCCATGCCTGTGTTGGTAGACACATCCACAGTCCCATGCTGTGGATGTGGTTCTGCTTAACCTTCTGGCAACTGGAACAGAAGTCACAAGACTTCCAGCCACGTCATTGGCACCCTGCTGTGCTGGTGGGGGTGTTACCCACCCACCTGAGGCCTGTGGAGCAGCCATCACCACTTCCTGCACAACCATGAGATCTGGCACCTTGTCTCATTGGGAGTGCGCCTGGGTCAGGCTCCCCTACCTCCCACTAGTTTCTTCCTTTTTTTCTCACCCCTCTTCTAGGGTGGAGGGCTACAGCAAAGTCCCAGGAGGGGCAGCCCTACCCCTATTGTGCGGCAGAAGTAGTGACTGGATCTCTTGTCTGGGGTATGAGTGTGCTGCGAGCCCTGCCCAGACACTTCCACCAGGTGGCAGCAGATAAGCCTGGGGTTCTGCACCTGGCCCCAGGGAGAGGCTCGCCTTGGCAGGTGGGACAGGTGTGTCTCAGAGCCCACAGCTGGGGGTGGAAGTGAGGTGAGCTGCCACTGAGGGAGCCCTGAGGAGGTGGGTCTCTCCCTGGCCGTGGCTTTTTCTCCTGCTCATCGCCAAAAACTCTTCCCGGTCCCCTCCAGCCCTACCTTGAAACTAGGACAAGGAAAAAGAATGCCTGCTTCTCCACCCCCAGATCAGTCCAGCCCCCCTGGCCCCCTGTGTACCAGGTGCTCCTGTACCAGGATGTGCATTCAGGACCCCAGGCCTGCTCTCTTCTTGGATCAGGGGGAAGAGAGAACCCAGAGGCTTTCCAGTGAGCTCTCTCAGGCTGTGGGGAGGGCTAGATCTGTACCAGATGTGGGACTCTGGCTGGAAAGTCCATGTGTCATGTGCTTGCTTTTGGGATGAAGCTGCCCCTGCACTCTCTAGATTTCCTACAGGGCTAAGGCCTCCAGGCTGACCAGTTTACTGCTCTTGGCTCCCAGGCAGCCACAGCAGGAACTTCCGAGCTCCTGGTCAAGCATCTCTGTGGCAAGGGGATTAGCAGAACCCTGTGCTGGACAGGAAAATGAACTGGGCTCCCAGAGGAGCCAGTGAGATCCACTTGGGCATATGAGATTGTTTCCTGCATGGCCTGGTGCTGACCTAGCCACACTCTTGCCTGTTGGAACCAACACCATTCCCAGCTTTGGGTACCATGACCCACATCTCTACCCTCTTTATGGGGACAGGCGTCTGCATCCAGACTTCCCATTGTGCAGCAGCCCAGTCATTGGCACCATTTGAACCCCATTTTGAAGCCCATTTTACCCACTGAGGCCCTCCCAGGTTCACATATTTATGCTTATCCTGTTCATCATGGTGATGAATATCACCTGCCATCTGCTGAGCGGCCCTGGCTTTTGGGCACCTGCACTGTCTCATCTATCTCCCCAACAGCCTCTTGGGGAAGAGAGGTGGAGGAAGAGGAGGGTGGAGCCAAGAGCAGATTTCCTGACACTTCACCAGTTGTGTCCTGGTCCTCTCAACCTTCAAAGGGCAAAGGTGCTGGCCCTCAGCTGTGGGGGCTACATTCCATAGATGCCTCAGGGGCTTGCCCTGCTTCCTGCTCCCTCTCTCTCCACCATGGATCTTGCTCAGATCACCTCAGTGGGCTGGGGCAGAACTCCCCTAGAAAGCTATGAGCCTGGGAGGCTCCTCACATTGGAAGGGGCCCTCAACTTTCATCTCAACCTGCAGTTCCTAGTGGTCCCTGGAGGCTTTAGTGGATAAGCTTTCCATTGTTTTTGTAAGAGACAAAGTCTCCCTCTGTTATCTTGGTTGAGCAGTGGTATCATCATAGCTCACTGCAGCCTCAAACTCCTGGGCTTAACCATTCTCCCATCTTAGCTTCCCAAGTAGCTGGGGCTGCAAGTATTCAACATCACACCCATCTAATTTGTTAAATTTTTGTAGAGATTATAAAACTTTTGTAGAGAACAGAGTCTTGCTGTGTTGCCCAGCCTGGTCTCAAACTCCTATTGTGAAGCAATTCTGCCTCAGCCTCCCAAAGTGCTGAGACTATAGGCAGGAGCCACCACTCTCAGCCCTCATCTCTTTTATTAAACAGTAATGCTTTATACATCAGAAACTCCACCAATTGCCCACTCATGGACCATGTTAAAAGCTGCTTCACTGCCTGTCAGGAGTTTATTTTTTGATCATCATCTATTGACACCCAATAAAACCTTACATAACTTTATAGAACTCACCTATTAGAGTTTCCTTAGTGCCTCCCTGAAAAGCTAGCAGTCACAAGCTGTGGGTTGCAAACATTTGGAGATCCGCAGCAGAGAGTGTGCCCTTACACTGTTCAGTTGTCTTTAGGAGCTGGGTGGCTCTTGCAGACAATGAGGATACCCGCCCCCCCCCAAGGCGCCCTGTAGTCTGATAATATAGCTGGTTAGCAATGGAGACCCCTTTGCCAGTGCATTCCTGGCCTGGGAGGAAGGTGGGGGAGCGGTGGAAAAATTCCATTTGCTGCTGGGATTTGGGGTGGTGCCATCCTGCCCCAGCTCTCCCCACCTTCACCCCATCCATGTTTTCTTTTTTTTTTTTTAAACTTTTATGTTTTGTTTTTTTATTTTTTTTTTTAAGTTTCTTTTTTTTTTTATTTTTATTTTTTGTTTATTTTTTTATTTTTTTTAATTTTTGTAAGACAGAATTTATTCACAGAAAAGAAAGAAAAGAATACAGAAAACATTAAGGCATCTGTTAGAGGGAGAAAATTCTAGTGGGGAGAGAGAAGCTCTCTCCGTTTCTCTCCC
>CAUYON010089589.1:0-67585 GCA_963573935.1 Arctocebus calabarensis | reverse complement strand
TTTTGAGACAGAGCCTCAAGCTGTCACCCTGGAGAGAGTGCTGTGGCATCACAGCGCACAGCAACCTCCAATTCCTGGGCTCAAGCGAGTCTCTTGCCTCTGCCGCCCAAGTCGCTGGGACCACAGGCACCCGCCACAACGCCTGGCCATTTTTTGGTTGCAGCCATCATTGTTGTTTGGCGGGCCCGGGGGCTGGATTCGAACCTGCCAGCTCAGGTGTACATGGCTGGCGCCTTAGCCCGTTGAGTCACAGGCGCCGAGCCATGCAGTGAGTTTTTGTTGCTGGCTAAAATGAAACCCCCAAACTGAGCTTTCAGTTTGCAGCGTGATGAATGGTTTACCCCTGAAAACCTCCCATGGGTGAGCTGCAAAAACTTTATGGGAAATGGATCTTTGAAAAGTAAAACTCACCATCTCTTTTTATTTAAAAAAGAAAATTAATGTGAGTGCCTATGCTTCCTATGTATTTATACTGAGTCCATCCACTTAGAATCAAGCCATTATGAGTATGTTGTTCTTGATGAAAGGAACCCAGCATTAGACTGGAAATAGGATGTGTTGAAATCAATTTAGTGTCAACCACATCAAGCCTTTCTAAAATTGTAGGTTTTACAAAACTTTAAAACATGGCTTGTTTATTTGGTAGAATTTAACTGTGATTCACGTCCTTCTGCGACAGACGGAAAGACAGAGAGTCAGAGCAAATTGCAGATGGGCAGAGTTCCAGGCAAGGAAATGTGATGTTTGAAGCACCTGTTTCATTGCCTCCTGCCCCTCTCACCCCCTGGCTGCAGTTCTGGTGCGTTAGGAGAGAAATGAGAATTTTTCAAGGCTGCACCTTTCTCGCTGTTTGCATTCAGACAGAGTCTTCATGAGAGCTTGAATTTGAATGGAGACAGTGTCAGTGCAGACGTGAACTTGCCAGGTGAAGGGCATCACTGAACCCAGGGCACTGTGGGGCAAGGTGCCCAGCACCCTAGAAATTACTCCATTTCCTCCAGCCAAGAATCCACCCTGGAAGCAGAGTGCAAGGTGTCTTTGAGTTTCTTGGTATTGGCTGGCATCCAAATGAGACAAGAAGAGAACAAGAAATGTGTGGGGGTTGTTGCAAAGCTGGGTGGTGCTGGGGGCTCGAGGCTCCTCAGTTCCTATAGTCGGTGCCAGGGTTTCATGCTGAGCGAAGACCTTTGCTTTCAGGACATCGCAGGATCTAGAAGATGGGAGGCCTGAAGAATCCCTGAGCTAACCCTCTTGAGAAGGCAGCCTGTGGCTGTGACAGCCCCTTGTGGCCTCTCTGTGAGCTGGTCTTGGAGGAAGCAGGCCTGGGGCTGGAGCCAAGGGGCGGGAAGGCTGGGGCCATGACCAGAAGCTTTTGTTTCCCTCAAAGGCCAGAGAATGCACTTGCTAGGATGGAAGTGAGAGCTGTCCAGAGCTTTCACCTAGAGCTGTGTCGCAGCAAGAATGCTGTCCCCATGGCAGCTTGTCTGTTATCTTGTGGGAGAAGTGGCTTTTTAGCTCACCCTTTTCCATGGTGGGCATTAGGAAAGAGAGATGGAGTGTGGGAGGAAGTGGGTTTCCCCATAGTTACCTTGAACAAAACCAAACAAAACCACAACCACCACCTTCACCCACCCACTTATCCATTCACACACTAGAATGTAAGTTCCACACAGGAGGAGATTTTCGTCTGTTCTGTTCAGTGCTGTATTTCTGGCACCTGGGCCAGCGCCTGGGCCACCGTAAGTTCTCAATCTTTGTGAATGACAGAGTGAGTCATTCACTGAGCACCTGCTGCCCATCAGGTGACAGTCATGCAAACCTCGTCTTGAGGAAAGGCGGTCCAGCCACGGCCATCACCACAGGAGTGTGTGGTGGAGGTGTAGCCTCAGCAGGGCTGCCTCCGGAGGGCAGGGCACAGTGTCTTCAGAAGCTAAGAGGGTTAATATGTTCTCTAGTAGGAGCTTCTAGAGAAGCTGTCTGAAACCATGGAAGGCCCTGCTGTCAGGAAAAGCCCCAACAGGCTGGAAGGTGGCCGGAAGAAGCAGGAGACGGCTGAGCGCTGTGCAATGGCTCTGTGGGGCAGACGAGTCAGGGGGTCAGAGCTGACCAGTTGCCTAAGGGCCTAGCAAACAGATCAGGAGATGCCTTCAAACCCGGGTCAGTGAAACAGGTGTCCTGCCAGGCTGTGGGAGAGCACATGGCAGCAGAATGACGTGTCTCTCCTGCCAGCCCTGCTCACGGCCTAGAGGGAAGACAACAGTCCCAGTGGGTCTGGCGGGGCAGGAACACAAGCAGAGAGAAATGACCGTTAAGTCAATGTCAGTTCGTGGAGAGATTCGATTTTATTCCAAAACAATAATTGAGGAAACAATATGGATTTAGTTCCACTTCCATTTTGGAGTTAAAATTTTGCTCTTTAGGACAGTCTGCAGTTAAACCAGAATACTGATTTGAATTCAGTTGCGGTTTCTGTTCAACAACTGAATCACATCCTAGGGCTGGGCGGCACCCTCTGCTCCTCTGGTTAGTGGCTGTCAAGTGATGTGCTTTTTGCAGAGGTGAGTTGGAGCCTGGGAGCAATGGGCAGGGCCCTCGCCCCCAGATCTTCTGCCTCACCCTACGGATCCACCTTTGTGCGTCTTCTCTACTGAGTTTTCCATGGAGGATTTTGTCTAAAGGTGGTGCCGTGTGACTTCAAACTCACTGGCACACTGATCTGGGCTGTGACCACACATGAGCAATGCAGGATTCTGAGAAATTAAGTCAGGGACACGGCCGTGTTAGGAGCTAGAAGGGAATCAGTTTGTCCCAGTCTGCCCAGGTTTTTCCTGGTTTTAAAGCTAAAAGTCTCAAGGCCTAGGAGCTCCTCTCCCTAATCCTGGCTGAACCAGAGCAGCTGGTCACTTTGGTGACCATATAATCTTAGAGAGCTTCCAGAAAATTGCAGTGGCCTTCTGACT
Source organism: Arctocebus calabarensis (assembly GCA_963573935.1). NCBI lineage: Eukaryota > Metazoa > Chordata > Mammalia > Primates > Lorisidae > Arctocebus > Arctocebus calabarensis. The sequence continues at coordinate 64,625 of CAUYON010089589.1, read as the reverse complement.
ACCTCCCAGGAAGGTCCAGTTAATGGCCTGATCGTGTCATCCCCCGATGAATGCCCATGATGGTTCCACCACAGCGTCAGAGCCAAACCTTTCAGTCCGGCTCAGAAGTCACCACCTGATCTGTCTGCTCTGCCTTCCTCCAGGTCACCAAACTTCCTCCACATGGAAACCACTCAAAATTCCCCCGGCCCACACTGTGTCCTCTGCTGGGAGCGTCCTCCTGCCTGGCTCTGGGTAAAGCCAGCTGTCCCTCTGGTCCTCTAGGAAGCCTCCCCCAATGCCACTGCTTATAGGTGGTTGATGGGTTTTCCTTACTCAGTGCTTCTGCCATGTAGTACATTTTTAATTTCTAGTGATTCCTGCATGTCTGTTGTCCACGCTAGGCTCCCTAATTCATTGCACACACTTGATAAGCAATCATAAGGAACCCAACAAATGTCTGACTCCTGATCCCTGGGTCTTCCCACCTAACTAGGACTGGGGCTGTCTGGGGTCAAGGCAGTGGCCTTGAGGAAGCAGCCCTCAGCAAGGCCTTGTCAGCCCTGTGCACCAGACACCGAAGTAAACAAGATTTATGCAGACATGTCCTGTTGTGTGTCAGTGTCCCAGGAGCCCCTCTGCTGAGCAGATGACAAGGGACTTTAGGCTGCTGAGTTCTGAGGCTTCAAAGAGAGAGCTGTAGCTCCCCCTAGTGGCTGTAGAGAGTCACAGCATCAGCCAGGGGTTGGGGACAGGAAATGGGGGAGGGGTTTCACTGCTGGGGGGTGGTTCACTGCTCTGGGCTTTGGAGACCTCCAGAAGAGTTCCCAAGGGCAGGAATAATTGTTCAGGGACAATAAAAACATTGTAATGGAGTAATGTCCCAAGTAATTTGAAGAGGGAGGAAAAGAGATGGGGTGTGAATTTGAAAATGACAATTTGAAACTTTCTGGTGTGAAAAGACCTCAGACATCCTACTCTTGTCAAATCACACAAGCTAACTACCCTCAGCACAGGGCTGTCCTTGTATTGCTCTGGGCCCTTATTCTCCGTCAAAGCAGAAGAGGGCCTAGGTAGAGGGTCTCAGCTCTGGGAGATGCCCCAGGACTGGGCACCTCTCCCCAAATCTCTGCTTTGTGGCTCAGCAAAAATGCTACAGAGGGCACAGCTGAGAGTTTTCCTTTCACTGTCAAAGGCCTTTGCCTTCTTAAATGAAGCTTCAGGAGAAAGGGCAGCAGCCTAAGCCACTTCAGCCCGGCAAATGCTCCATGGTGTGGCTGAATTTGTTTGCATATGGCTCACCTGCCTTTGTGTAGGGATGGACAGGAGAGGCAGGGGCAGGCCTGGGGCAGGGGAGCATGGGGGCCCAGACACCTGGGTCAGCCAGCTCCACAGTCAGGGTAGGAAGGGTGTGGAAAGAGTGGAGTTTCAAATTCCAGCCTTCCCTACCTTTACTTGGCCCTGCAGGGTTTGTCATTGGTCTAAAGCTTAATTTTGGAGGCTTAGTTAGATTAATGTTTCCCGAATTTTTTTATTTTAAAAATTTGTAAGCAGTTAAGACTATAAATTTCTCTCTACTGCTCTAGTTACATACCGTAAGTTTGTATGTCAAATGTTTTCTTTATTTATCAATTACGAATATTTTCTTAACTCTGATTTTGATTTCCTCTTTGGCTAGAAGGTTATTTAAAAATGCGTTTCATAATTCCACATATATGAAAGTAATTTTGGCTCTAGCAACAAGCACTGAGTTCTTAAGTACCAGGGACTGTTCAGATGCTTCACAGGTAATATATCAATTCGTGAAGTATTATTTTATGTTGTGTATAACTTAATCTTTACAACAATGCTATCAAAGCAAGAACTACTATTTCCATTTGAGAACTATGAACTTTTATCTATATATTAATTTGTAATAGTACTATATTATTATTTTCCTTTAGATTTCATCTTCCTATAAGTTATTTTATTTCAATTAGTTAATTTTTAGAGACAGAGTCTTGCTCTGTCACCAAGGCTGGAGCGCAGTGATAGCTCATTGCAGCCTTGAACTCCAGGTTCAGGTGATCCTCCTGCTTCAGCCTCCTGAGTAACTGAGAATTACAGGCACATGCTGTCACACCTGACTAGTTTTTAAAAACTTTTTTTTGGTGTGTGGAGACAGGGTCTCTCTATGTAGCTCAGGCTGATCTTAAACTTCTGGCCTCAAGTGATCCTCTTGCCTTGGCCTCCCAGAGTACCTAAGTCATTTTAAAGGAAATCTTATTTTACTACTATAAAAGGAAAACTATATTACCTGTCAAAATTAGGAGAAAGCTATTTGTAAAAATCTATTAAAATATCTATGTGCCCAAGTACCATTAAAAATCAATCCTCTAGGGTGGCGCCTATGGCTCAGTGAGTAGGGCACCGGCCCCATATACTAAGAGTGGTGGGTTCAAACCTGGCCCTGGCCAAACTGAACAAAAAAGTAGCTGGGCATTGTGTTGGGGACCTGTAGTCCCAGCAACTCAGGGACTGAGGCAAGAAAATCACCTAAGCCCAAGAGCTGGAGGTTACTATGAGCCTGTGATGCCACAGCACTCTACTGAGGGTGACAAAGTGAGACTTTGTCTCTAAAAAAATTAAAAATAATTAAAAAATCAATCCTCTATACTGCCAGAAGACAGGCTATCATGTTTGGAGACATACTGCTTAGGAATTGAAGAGACCCCCCTCCTTGCAGGGTAGAAAAAGGCCATTTTGCATCTTGGTGTTTGGATGTGAACTGAGCTCTGAAGAGACCTGCTTTGAGAATGTTTGAATTTATTTTGTTTTTATTTATCCTCCTTCTAAGGTAGATATTTAGCCCATTAATCTTTATCCTTTCTGTTTTTTTAGTTTGAAAATATATAAGAAATTAAAACTATAAATTTCTCTCTACTGCTCTAGTTATATCCCATAAGTTTTGATATCAAATATTTGCTTTATTTATATTTCTAAGTATTTTCTTGACTCTGATTTTGATTTCTTCTTTGGCCAGAGGGTTATTTCTTTCTTTCTTAATTCCACATATGTGAGTTAAAATAATTTTCTTTTATTTTTGAGACAGAGTCTCATTATGTTGCCCTTGGTAGAGTGCCTTGGTGTCACAGCTCACAGCAACCTCAAACTCTTGGGCTTAAGCAATTCTCTTGCCTCAGCCTCCCAAGTAACTGGGATTACAGGTGCCTGCCACAATGCCCAGCTATTTTTTTGTTGCAGTTGTCATTGTCATTTAGCTGGCCCGAGCCAGGTTCAAACCCACCAGCCTCGGTATATGTGGCTGGCACCGTAACCACTGTGCTATGGGTGCTGTGCTATAAAATAATTATTATCTTTTTACTATTGATTTCTGATTTCTGAATTGTGATTTAAGGATGTGACCTGTATATATTCAGTCCTTAGAAATTTGGGGGGAAGTTCATTATGATCCACATAAAGTCATTTTTGCTAAAGTTCTGTTTGCTTGCCTTGTATATCTTTTCCAACTTCCCATCTTTCTATATCCTTAAATTTTTGTTGTGATTCTTGTAAATAGCAAAGAGTTAGATTTTTAAGCATCTTATATGATAATCTTTATCTTTTACCTGGAGCATGTGGTCCATTTACATTTATTGTAACTATTGATAGCATTATGATTTTATATACCATCTTATTTTGTGCTTTCTGTTTTTCTTTTTCTCACTTTTTCTCTATCTTCAGTGTTTTTCCTCCCTTCATTTCTCCCCCTGCCCCCGTAGTAAGTTGAGAGTTGCATACTGTTTCCTTTATTTTAATGGCTATCCTAGAAATTACAATATTAATTTAATTTATTAAGTCCATAGCACCTTTACCTTTCTTCTGCATAATGAAAAGACCTCAGAACACTTGATTTTCATTCTCTTTTTCTTGAGTTGTATGCAATTGTTGAGGTGTCTTCTAATTATTTTTTTCTTCAACTTCATGACATTAGCATTGCTGTTTTACATAGACAATGTTTATTTAAAATTTGTGTATGCCATTCCTTCTTACATCTTAGATCTTAAGACTTAGATCATTTTCCTTCTGCCTGAAATTTTTCCATTAGAGTTTCTTTTATTGTGGTTCACTGGTGGTAAATTCCTTTTGTTTTGTTTGTTTGTTTGTTTTGGTTTGAAAATGTCTGTATTTTACCTTGTTCTTGAATTATATTTTCACTGGGCACAGAATTCTAGGTTGACAGTTATTTTTCTCTAAGGACATCAAAAGTACCCTACCATTCTTCTAACTTTCTTTCTTGCTCATAAGAAATCGTCTGCCAATCTAATTATTGCTCTGTTGAAGGTGATATATATTTTCATTCTGATTGCATTTGAAATCTTCCTGTTGTCTTTGGCATTTAGTATTTTCACTATGATGTCTTAGGCATAGATGTATTTTTATTTTTCTTGCTTTGGATTTATTGGGTGTTGGTAGTTTTCATTAGTTTTAGAAGGTTCTCAACCCTTATGTCTTTTTATATCACTTCTGCTTTATCTACTTTCTTTTCCTTCTAGAGCCTTTTACTCTATACTCTTTGTCTTTCAATCTTCTTTCATATTTTCCAACCCTTGAATTCTTATTCCTTGATAATTTTTTCAGATCTGTTTTCTACTTACTGATTTTCTTTTCCAGGAGACTTTAGCCTTAATTATTATGTATTTTTAGTTCTAGACATTCTCATTTTTTTTTTTTTTTTGAGACAGAGCCTCAAGCTATTGCCCTGGGTAGAGTGCTGTGGCCACAGCTCACAGCAACCTCCATCTCCTGGGCTTAAACAATTCTCTTGCCTCAGCTTCCTGAGTAGCTAGGACTACAGGCACCTGCCACAATACCTGGCTATTTTTTGGTTGTAGTCATCATTGTTTGGCAGGCCCAGGCTGGATTCAAACCCGCCTGCTCTGGTGGTATGTGGCTGGCACCTTAGCTGCTTGAGCTACAGGTGCCGAGCCAAATTTTTTTACTTTGTTTGGTCTTTCTTTATATTTTCTTGTCTCCTGTATCTATTTCCAAGCTTATCTTTTAGTAACCATAATTGATTTATGGTCTACAACTGTTAATTCTAGAAAAACAGGGACCATTCCCCAATTCCTTTTATCAGCAGCATCTTTCTCCCAGGAGGAGAAGAGGAAACATAGGCCTCCACACCAGGCACCTTGTCCCACTGCTCTTCTTCCACAGACAACCCTGAACATGGTATCATTTCCTAGGGCAGAATTTCTACCATCCAGCAAGTTGTAGGTGGGGCTGGGATTCTGGCCACTTTTACATCCTCTATATTCTCACACACGTCTCTACAATGAAGAAAGGAAGCGCCTGATTTCAATCCCAGATAGACCAGTTGAAAAGAGGAGGGATGTTCTGAAGGCTTACTGGACACCTTGGAACCTCCAAAGATATGGAGGGAGCAGGTTTCAAACAACCACATAATGGAAGAGGAACCTGAATGAGAAAATGACTTTGCCATGATGAGTAGTTGTAGAACTTGGGCTAGATTTGGGGTTGCCTCACTTGTGTGCTTAGGTAACCAAGGTACGTGGCTTCTTATGGATTAAAAGCCTGCATGTGCTGCCTGAGACCTAAAAATGTTCAGGAAGCATTTAAGAACATCATCATTATTATTATTGTTAATATTATTATTACATTCCTAGGAAATCCTGATCTGTTAAGTTAACATTTCCTACATGCCTAGTTGTGGGGTTTTTTTTTCAAGAGAATAGGGATACCTGAGCAGGAAGAATTTGTATCTTTTTGCCCAACTGATAGATAAGCTTAGGAACATGCCTGCGACATGATAGATACATGCTTAGGAACACCTCCAATAGGAGTGAAGCATGTTGGCTGAAACAGAAGCTTCTGCAGGCATGGAAGCCACATACCTAAGGGGGAGGAAAGGTGAACCCAGGGGGTGCTGGTGGGGGCTGGAGGAGGGAGGTAGTGAATAGGAGATGCCAACCTTTTCTTAACAATTTTGTTACATCTTGGGGGAAATGCTAGCTGAGGAGGGCCCTATGATGACAACCTGAATTGGGTAAAATTTAAGGATAAGGAATTACTAATTAGTAATAAGGTGGAATACTTAAGTGTATGAAATGAATAATATGTAGCTAAAAAATAATGATATAGCATTAGGCATTTGAGACATGTGGACTCTAAGCAATTAACCTCTATTCTTCTTCTGAATTGCAGTTGCACTAATTGGCTCCTTTACTCTGATGGGGCGATATTAACCTTTCTGCTTTTCTTTAAAGGAGCGAGTATGTTGGGTGGATGTACTGCTCTGGTTTGGAGGAAAGGTATTTTTCCTGAATAGTAACCTATTTGCAGTTTTTTTTTCCTCCCAAATTGTTGCATTAAAAAGGTTCTGTCACATTTTCTTGATAAAGCTCCATCTGTGGAAAAGAGGATTTAAACACAACCGACCTCAATCTGGAGCAGTTGAGAGAAACAGCGTACAGAGGCTATTCAAGCTCAGATGTCTGGAACTAAACAGCTTCTCATTTCTTCAGGCCAGACACACTTAGGGGGGCCTACATGTACCAGTCCCTGTCCTGTGTGCTGGTCACACAGTGCAAACAGGACAATTTCCTGCTCTCGTGAGCTTAGGGAGGAATATCAAAGGCAAATAAACACATAGATATCGAATATATTCTCAGTACTGTGAAGAAAAAGGAAAACTGGACAGTGAGACAGTGTCTGGGAAGGGTAAGTGCCCTTAAAGGCAGAGTGATCAGCAAGTCTTCCCTGAGGAGCAGCATTTGAACTGAGACATGAAGGGAGGAAAGGGGCCTAGTGGCCAGAGGATTGGTATTCTAGGCAGCAGAAATAGCACATGCAAAGGGCCTGGGGCTGGAGTGTCCTTGGAGTGTCAGGCCAGTGTGAGGCCTAAATGGACTGAGGGCAGGAACAGGACGAGGACATGAAGTGAGAAAGGTCATGAGGGCGCCATATTGGGCAGAGCTTCATGGGTTAGGGGAGGACTTTGGCCCATGAGGCTGCTGGTGGAATGTGTGCAGGTCTGTGGAAAAGGCTTGTGATGGCTGCTCTGGGGGAATAGACTTGAGGGGAGCAAGGGTGACAGCCATAGTGGAAGGAAGACAGCAAGAGGGACATCTGTGCATAGGTCTGATGACCCTGACCCCCAGTCTGGAAGGAGCTTCTAGGGATACAAAGCATGACCAGAGGCGATGCCCTCCTTACCTAGGAACAGCCTTTAGGCCCTAGAAAAACTCAAATGAACAGAGAGCAGTTACTCTGCAACATGTTGATAGTCCATATCAGACAATGCACCTTTAAAAACCGCCCTGGCAATTCCATGCCTGGGAATGTACCCGGAAGAGACAATCAGACAAGTACACGGCGACTTACACTGAACAAGGCCATTGTAGCTTTGTTCCTAGTTGCAAAATTGTGAAGGGCCTGAGCGTTCATTGAAAAGGGGATTATTAGTTAAGTCATAGTACATTTAGGCTTTGGAATAATACCAAGAGGATAAGTCTCTTGAAAAACATGCGATACAGCAGAGAAAATGTGAAAGGTAAAATTTGTATGCATCCTTCACCTTCCCAGTCCTATTTCCTAAGAGAGTTTCTTGAGTTCAAGAAATGTTTTTTCCTCAGATACAGGCATACAGATATATATAGAGAAAGAATTAAAAACATTTTGTAAGCTAAAATGAGGTAATTCTTTGCATATTACTTTGTAATATAATTCTCATGTATTGCATGATACATCTTTGACACACAGCCACATTGATACATTACATTAGTAGCTGCGTCATATTCCAGCGGATGGAGGTATCATTGACTCAGTCAGTTCACTATTAGTGGATCATTTCTCTCATTTGTGTGAGTTTATCTGTGGGCATATTTTCACAGGTGCAACTTTTATAATTGAAAACGTTAAAACTAATGAGGCAGCAAGTATTTATTGTGCAGATGTGCACAATATATTATTGAGAGAAAGAAAATCAGGCTACAAAATGGTGTATCTTGCACAGTTTCATTATAAATTCACATCTATCTCTGTGCTTATGTATTTACAGAGAGTCTGGAGTGATGCTCACCAAAATGCTAACAGGAGCTATGGATTAGCGCCTGGTGACTACAGAGGTTTCTTCTTACTGCTTTTCAGCATAATTAATTTTTTTGTTATTTTTTTGGAGACGGAGTCACTCTTTTGTCCTGGGTAGAGTACCACTGTGACATACCTCACAGCATCCTCAAACTGTTGGGCTCAAGCTTCCTTGTCTCAGTCTCCTAATAGCTGTGATAACAGGTGCTTGACACAACCTCCAGCTAGCTTTTCTATTTTTAGTAGAGATGGGGCCTTGCTCTTGCTTGGGCTTGTCTTGAACTTCTGAGCAATCTACCTGTCTCAGCCTCCCAGAGTGCTAGGATTACAGGAGTGAGCCACCACACCAGGCCAGTATAATTATTTTTGAAAGTGAGAATACAGTAGAACCTCTGTAAGTTGACCACCCAGGGGACTGTAGCAAACTGGTCCACATATGCAGGTGGTCAACACAAGGAATTAGTCCTACACTACTGATACGTACACCTGGTGCGTGCCCAGTCTATGAAAATTAGGTCAGCTTAAGAGGTAGTCAATGTAGGGAGGTGGTCAGCTATGGATGTTCTACTGTATATATTTTGGAGGAAGAAAACAAAACTTTTATTTTGGGGAGTAGGTTGGGAGCCAGGTTTTGTATTTGGATCTTATTTGTAAAACTGAGCCCTTGATTTCCCTCCAGAGTGAAATGGTCCAGTATTTTTCCCTCTCCAGTTCTGAACATGAAGCGGCGCGATCGTGGACCTGAGCGCTGTTCACCGTCCGCACCACAAGAGGGCGGTGTTTGCGGGACGATGCGCGCTCGGCCGCTCGCGCTGCTCCTGGGTCTGGAATTTGGCAGGACGTGCTTTGGTGGGCTCGGCCGGAGAGGAGAAGGGGTCGATGTGCTTTTGGCTTCCCGTTTGTAACCGGACACAGATATTTTTTCCCCACCTCTGCTTTTGGTATAGGGTCTTAAAATGTACTTTAACGGTGTGGTGTGGGGGTGGCATGAGGGCGGGATTTGCCTGCCCGCCCTCCCCCTCCGCTCAGGTCAAGTCACTGTCCTGCCACACCCCGCAGAGGGGCCTCTGCCTCCAGGGCCAGACCTGCTTCGGGGCGTCGGGGGCACCCAGGCCGAAGCCAGTTTGGAGCTCCGTGCCGGGCCCTCTGGATCTTCGCCCCTACCCCGAGTATTTGCCCCCAGTATTTGTCGGGCTCCTCCCTCCTCTTCCCTGCAGCTTTTCTGTTTCTTTACTTTTTTTAAAAAAAAAAGCAGTACGTATCCATGATACCAAGCCAAACAATTCAAAAGGAGGACCTTCCTCGGTGTAAACCGAGCCCCCCACCCCATCCTAGTCTCCCCACCTTCTCCCTCAAAGGTGAAAACTGCCGAGAGGTTTTTCGAAACGTGTGTCCCTTTGCCCTTCCGGAGATTCTGGATGAGGACGCCGCTGCAGCTGCGCTCGTATCCGCCCAGAACCACGCCCTCACTCAGCTCCTAGCTTGAATTTGCCCGTGACGTGGGACACTCCCACGTGGATTCGCCGAGAGCAGCCTGCAAGTGCTTTTTGCTGGCTACCGAGTATTGTTTATGGGATGGGCCGTGCTTGACTTAATGTTCCCCTTTTGGGGGCCATTTGGGCTCTTCCTAATCTTGGGCTTGTTCAGAGTAGTGGGCAGTGACTTTCCTACACAGCTTTACAAGTACTGTCCATTAAATTCTTAGAAGCAGAATTCCTGGTCAGAGGTTAGAGGCACTTTGAGCTTTCATCTTCATTACCAAGTTGCTCTTAACGCGTCTACACTCCCATCAAGAATACGTGTGATAGAATCCAAGGTTTTGCCTTTGCCAATCTTGGTTCTCAATCTTGACTGCAGTCAGAATTACCTAGGGAGCTTTCTAAAGATGCCAAATCTTGAGCCGTCCTTTGTATCCCCGACCAATTAAAGAAGAATCTGCCTCACCCCACCACCGCCCCGTGTGTGGGAGTCTGGACCTGGAGTGGGAGGCAGGGAAGGGGCTGGGCATTGGCATTGAACAGATTTCCCCTGGAGATTCTGATGGGCAAGTAGAGATGAACAACCACAGAGAGATGAAAAATATCTCATTGATATACATTTATATTAATTATAAATGAGAATGACCGTATTTCTGTGAGAACAGTGATTTCGACATTTCTTAGATCATAGACCCTTAGAGATTCTGACAAAGGCACTGGATCCTTTTTCCAGAAACATGTGTGCACACAAACATGGGCCTCAGTTTAAGTGGTGACAGCTCTCCGAGCTGCTCCCCAGAACTCCCCGACCCCAAGCCCAGGTTAAGGAGGAGCCCAGGGTTGTTCTTCCAGCCTCTCCCACCTGCCCCCAGTTTCATGGACGTTAACCCTAAGCCAAACTTGACTTTCCAAATGTATTTGTTAGACATGTGTTCATTCCATTCAGCACACCTTTACTGAGCACCTACAGAATCCAGGCACTACGCTAAGTGCTGGGCTTAGAGAAGTGAACAAGATAGGAGGTTCTTGCTGTAGGGGGCCTTAACACTCCAATAGGAAGAGAAAGGCCGCAAACCCATCAATGAAGAACATCAGGATGTGAGAGGTGCTCTGTGGAACAAGGAAATAGGGCAGTGGACTGTAGCAAGTGCTGAGACTCTACACTGTCACTGAATGAAGATAGGAGCCTCCTGGGGAAGAGGGACCAGCCTTGGGGAGACAAGCATCACTTCTGCCATCATCCACTGGCCAGAGGTAAACACGTGCCCCAACTAACCAGAGGGAGGCTGAGAAATGTGCCCGGGAGGAGAACATGGACGGGCAGACACATGCCAGCCTCTGCCCACTCAGCGCCTGGTTCCCTAGGAGGCCACCACTGTCACCGGGACCTGATGTATCCTTCCAGTGGGATCCTAGGGACATATAAACAGATACAGCAGAACCTCTGTAAGGTGACCACCCAAGGGACTGTAACAAACTGGTCAACATACGGAGGTGGTCAACAAAAGGACTAGGCCTGCTGTACTGATACGTACATGTGATGCGTGTCTGGTCTATGAAAATCAGGTCAACTTGAGGTGGTCAGTGTAGGAGGTGGTCAGCTATAGAGGTTCTGCCATATATGTATAATTACATAATTTTTTTTCTAGTTCTAACATCTTAAACATTTTTAATTTAATTTTTTATTGTTTGGGATTCATTGAGGGCACAAAGAATTAGGTTACACTGATTACATTTGTTAGATAAAGTCTGTCTTATAATTGTGTCTTGCCCTAATTATATAATTTTTAAAAGCATGAATGGTGGGTGGCACCTGTGGCTCAAAGGAGTAGGGTGCTGGCTCCATATACTGAAGGTGGAGGGTTCAAACCCAGCCCTGGCCAAAAACTATAAAAAAAACCCCACACTATTCTGTTCCTTCCTCTTTTTTTCCCTCATGAATACTATTGGAGGTTTTTAATCTGGGGAGTAATGTACCCCAATTTCTATTTTACAAAGCTCACTCTGGCTAGTGGGAGAAAATGCACTGGGGGGTGAGGGTGGTGAGGCAGGAGACTGGTTCGGTGGCCGTGCAGCTGCCACATGTGACAGGCTATGGCTCTCCGTGAGCTGCCTGCGCTCTGTAGAGTCCACCCACACGCTCATTCAGTCAGTGTTTGACGGCCAGTGGGTCAGTAATCGGGTGCAGACCATGGGCCCCAAGCCAGGCTATGTCAGACCCTGTCCTCTCCACACTCACTGTGCCCAAACTGCACTGCTGCTGGCACAGGGCAAGGTGGGCGCCTCTGTCACTGACCCCCTCATGGTCTTCCAGCTGTGTCTCCAAAGTCTTGTGGGAGACACTCCTGCTCCCCACAGCACCATGCAGGGATTACAGGAAGAAGGATCTGGGTTGGCGGTGTCTCAGCCCCAACTTCCGGGCTGTACTTCCTGGAGGGATGACCTAGAGCTGAGCTGCAGCTGCTCATCTGTGCCCTGGGCGTGACTTGAGCCCGTGTCCCACGGAGCATGTGGATTGCAGGCATCTGTCGGTGGCTGACGTTCTCTGGTTCTCTGCCCTCACCTTCTTTCTGCTTCTTTCTGCGGGGTTACTTCTGAGGCTTTCAGTACCATCTCCTTGAGGATGGACCTGTGTCCTCCTAGACCTTGTAGGTTTTGCAAGCACCATGCCTGGAAGTCACACTCACTGTCTACTGAGTGATTTTGTTGAAATGAGCACCACGAGTCCACCGCCCAACTTAAGCCATGGAACCTTATTGAGCCCTCTGAACCCACTTGCACAGCCTCGGTGATCCCGTGTCCCCTCCCCTCACTGGGTAGACACCATCCTGAATAGTATATTACTTTTTTCCTTGTTTCTAAAACAACAGTTGACAGCATACATCTGAGCCTCTTCAGTTTTGTTGGGTTAGAGCTTTATGAGGGTGGCATCACGTTGTAGAGTGACTTGTTTTTCTTTTGCCCCATGTCACAGCCCTGGGACTCACCCCTGTCACTGTGCGGACCTGCAGTTCATTCCTTTGCACTGACAGATAATATTCCACTGGGCCACAGTTTATCCATCCATTCTCTAGCCAAAGGTCATTTGTTTTTACCTGGAATTTGGCTATTTTGAAAAGTGCTACTGTGAACCTTCTTGTACCCACCACCTGGCACCCAGTCCCCGGGTTACACTGAGACTAGGACTGCCGTGTCCTCAGCTTTTCAGAGATTGCCAAATTTCTCTTAAAAATGGCCGAATGAGTTACCTTTTACTGTTCTGCAGAAAGATTCCTAATGGTCACCCACTTCTTCACCAGCCCTCGGGATTGTCGCCTTTCTTAGTTTTGTCCATCTAGTGGGTGCAACGTTACATCTCACATCTTCACTTTGCATTTTTCAGGCCACAGCTGAGGTTCAGCATGTTGACAAATGTCTCTTTGCCCTCTCTGTGGCCTCTTTTGTGATGTACCTGGCCACTATTTGCCCTCATTAAAAAAAAAAATTGCATTGTCTTTTTAAGATTAATTTGTAGGAGTTTTTATTCATCCTGGATACAAGGCATTTGTCAGTGATAGGTGTAAGAAATTTCGTCTCCCTGCCAGAGACTTCCTTTTCACTATCTTCATGGTGTCTTTTGATGCACGTCATGTTCTTAATTTGTACATAGTGACATGGGTTAGTCTTTTCTTTATGGTTTACATGTTTGCAGTCTAGCTTTTAAGAAATCCATCCTTTGTTGAGTCAGATTTAATAAGTGGCCCTAAGGACCCCTGAGCAGATGTAGCTCAGTCAGCTGAGGACCACCAGGAAAGGCAGAGCCCACAGCAGCCCAGGGTGGGGTGGAGGGCACTGGTGTGGCTGACAGCTGGGAGATTCATTAAAACTGGAGTGAGGCGAGAATGATGGGAGAGAGGCTGAGTGCTTTGAATCTGATCCTTTTAGCAACAATTAAGCGATCACCACAGACAGGCAGAGGAAGAGACTTCCTGAGAACCAGAGACAGGCTGCAGGAGAGGATGCCCTTGGCCTGACCTTGGACCTGCTGCAGCCCTCAGCACCTCCCCATCCCCCCTTCCCCTTTCCCTCCCTCTCCTCTGCTCCTCTCTCCCCTTTGGCCTTTATTGAGACACGTTGAGAGGAGCACTTACCCAGCCAAGGGTAAACCACAGAGACCCAGGGGAGCATCTGAGCACGTGCAGTACAGCGTCTCTCAGGGCCCACTGAACGGCATTAATGTGAACAATGACAATAACCTCGACAGGCTCACTGAGACACTGACTGGCTAGTGGAGGGAGGGCTCACAGGGCCGTCCAGAGCCGAGGTCCTTAATAGATCGTGACTCGAAGATCAGTGAACCTGGAGACGTTTATGTCCTTATTGTCATGAATCTCTGGCTGAAATTTAGTGTTACCTTCAATTATAAATGTAGGCAACAAACCTGTGTCAGCAATTCCTGTGACTTGTCACCCACAGAAGTCACAGGTATTTTTATATAACATTACTTTCCTTGTAGATATTTTAAAATATCATAGCAAAATTACGGTTGCTATGTACTCTCATTAGATCTCTATTATTTGATGTATTAATGAAGAAACACATATCACAACATGGAAACCTTTTGATAATCACATTGACAAATAGTTAGGCTGTGGTTTATCTTACGCATTTAAAGACATCACTCTGAGGAGAGTCCCCTGATTTCCTCAGATGATCAAAGGGTCCATGAAATGAGAAAGGTTGGAAAGCAGACCCTGGGGTGTAGATACTCCTCCTGCAGGGAAGCTGCTCAGTTCATCTGTGACGTCGCAGAGGGAAGCAACCCTACTGGAGGCCTGGGGATATTTTTGAAACCAGGGTGGTTGGTTGGGGAATTGAAGAAGGACATTTTGTTGCTTAACTAGGAAGTTCACTGACCTAGACTGGAATTAACTGTCTTTGTGACCCAGGGGCTGATGGACTCTTCCACTCTGCCATGATTTTCTGATGAAGCCTACCCCTGAGTAAAGGGAATTATGGGTCAAGAAAGAGGAATCTTTTGTCCATGTGTTGACAGAAAAACACAAAGCTGCAGAGTGCTACCCCTTTGAAGTGGGTTCTTCAGGGCACCAACCTGCTTTGAAGAATTCCTCCTCCTCTGTGCAGGGTCTGCCCTGAGAGCGCCACCTGGAGGTTGCAGTGGGAGTAGTCAGTGCCCAGTCATCCTTTTGCGAACCAACTGCATTGTGAAAGAAAGATTAAGTGCATTTTGGGTGAGGGGAACTACTAGCAATCAGCAAAAATTGCTATTACGCCTATTTAAAGACTATATTGTTTGGAAAGAGCCATCGTGAGGCTAGTGTCAGGGGCATGATTTTTCTCTATCCTAGCCGCTGTGGCCCCGTGAGGCATGCCTCCTAATGTTTTAGAGCTGGCTTATAGCAGCTCCCAAGAGCCAGTAGTTAAATTTGCAGGAATTCTGTGAGCCAGTTGTTAAGCCAAGCCATTATTAAAAATTAAATGCCAGGATATTACAGTTGAATAAATTATCTTCAAACCAAGTTAATAACAAAATCTCAGCACTTTCTAATTATTTTTCTGCATTTGACTGTTATCCCTGCAGTTGAGGTTATTAGTGTCTATTGCAGCTGCAAGATGGAAATGCTATCAGTGGTGTGTGTACCTCTTTCCAGTTCTGTATTTGGTGACATCATGTTGGTGGCTTAAAGTCAGTTGGGAATACAGGCACCATGGAGATCCGCAAATGTCACCGTGTGGTCTGAGCATGAGGACGGCTCCTGGGACCCGGGTGCAAGGGTGGAGGGAGAGGCCGACAGCTGCTCTGCGGATCTGGCCACCGGAGGACTCCTAATGTTTGGAAAATGTGGATTTAGAACAGTAATTGTTCTAAACGGTACTATTTTGAATTATTTCTTTTGTTATTTAGATTTTTTTGCTGCTTATCAGTCAGGCATGCCTGAACTGCTCGTGGATACCTGGGGTACCCAGGGGTACACAGCAAGGATTTAAGAGGCGGGTGGTGAGGAGGTGGGGAGCACAGCTCTGAAGCCCTCCAGTCTGGTGGCATGGCTCAGCACTTGGATGTCAGAGAACAGCAGTGGTCTGCCCAGAGATGTCTCAGCTCCTACTTATCCTTTATCTCACTTCGTTGATGCTTTGGGAATAAATCAAATTAAAAGCAAACTTGAACCAAGTCCAAGTTGTCCATATCTCTCATTCATGAACCCAGTCCAGGTTCCTAGTACAGACGGTAAGCAATTTGTATACTGCTTCTCATTCCTAAATGATCATGCCCGCTTCACACTTTTAAAGACAGATATAAAATAAATGCATCCCCACATAGTATTTATGACTCTAACTAACATTATGTGAATTTCATGCTGTACCAGTTTTTTAGAGTTTTAAGCATTATATATGGAGCTAACAATTTTGAAAAATGAAACTCATGTTTTTTTAATTGCCCTCACGTTTTGATGCTCTGCGGTATCCATTGGATCAATGGCTGAGGTACTTTAGGGAAGGGGTAGGCTTCTGCCAGAAGAATTAAATCATTGCTTAGGGTTCATAATGAAGTTAGACTTTGTGTTGTCTCCTTGGCAAAACAACAGTCTTTGTTAAGAAATAAAAAGTTTTCCTAAATTACAGGACTTTCCTCTAAATACGAGTCAGTGCTGGCTGAGTTTGCTTATAGAGTTTTACTGTAAGACAGAAAGGAAGTGACCCTCCCAGGACACAGGAGGGTGGAGATGGCATTCTTCCCTGCCTGGGAGAGTTTTGAGGTGATTGGACCAGCAGAAGGACATGGCCAAAAGCTGGGGAGAAGCTGGAGAGAAATCCTGAGGCAGAGGGAGGTGTCCAAAGTTGTCTTTGGAAGGTGTCTTGAGAAGGTGTTTGGAAGGGCCTGAGACACAGCTGCCAATGTCCTCTTGTAAGACCTGCTTGTGTCCTACAGAAGTCCCAGGAATGAGGCATAAAGATGCTGAGACAGGGAGGAGGGAAGGGGCAAGGTGGTCTCTGAAGACAGGGACCTGGGAGCCAGGGGCACCAGTGCATAAAAGGCTGGGGAGGAGGCTGTGACTTCAGCAAGGTGAATTAGTGGGCCGTGTCACCTAACTGGAGGCCAGGGAGGATCTAGAGGACAGCAGGGGGACCTGAAGCCCTTCACCCACCACTGTCCTGGGGTCACATTAACTTCATTTGTAGCGCTCAGCTGTCTCTAGTCTAGTCCTTGGTGGAGTCAGCACCTAAGAGGTTCTGTCCCAAGCTGGAGACCACAGCAGAAGTCACAGCTGCATGGTCCAGGAGCCCTTGTGTAGTTGGGGAGCACAGTGTCCCCCTTCCGAGAAACTACTGATGCCAATTGCCTTGTACTGAGAGGCCTCAGGGCTGCAGAGTTAGGTTGGGCTCTTTTCTCAGGGAGACGTTGGGAACAGGTTTGCAATCTCCCTGATACTTCTGTGCCTTCATGTCCCCAAGAACTCTGGTCTTCTGACCTCAGCTTTCCCTTGGTGGCTCGCGTACCACCCAACTCTCCCAAGCAGGGAGGGTATTCAGGGGTCGGCCAGTGCTCCAGTGGGGAGAGCAGGGCGATCCTTCTGTCCTCTCTGTCGGTTACCTTGAAAGTCCAGTGTCATAGGCCGTTAGCAGGGACAGACTTGTCCTGAAGACTTGGGGGAAAGGTGAACTAATATAGAACAGGCCAGTCAAGTTAGATGTCTTGTTTCTTGAAAATAGCCATTTCCAACTACAGAGCCTCTTTCATCAGGCTGCCTGTTGGCTGGCCCCCACATACCCTCATGTCCCCCCACAAGCCCCCATGTCCCCCTAGGGTTCTCTAGCAGGTAAAGCCTATGGTGACAGAGAGCTTGCTGTGGAGCCAGGCAGACAGGAGTTCAGACCCCAAGCTATGCCCTCGCTGGCCGTGTGGCCCTGAGACAAGCCCTTCCTGGGCCTCAGTTTGTTCATCTGTGAAGTGGGCTCTGGAGGCTTTCCTTGCAGGTACGAGTGGCGGAGACAACTGGTATAAAGGACACACACATCCTTGGCACAGAGTGAGGACTTGGTACTTGCTGTTACTGGCTTCTGTCCTGGTCCCTTGGGGGACCTGTGCCAAGCTGTTGGGAGGACAGTAATAAAGAGTGAATCAGCAGAGAGAGCCACAGGATATGCGGAGGGAGCAAAGGAATGCTGGGTCCCCCAAAGAAGCAGTGCAGTTGGGAGTGGTGGTGGGTGTGGAGAAGCACCAGGCTGTGTCTCTAGGGTGACTGGAGGGCCCCAGGGGAGGGAGGTGGGAATGGCAGGAGGGCAGCGGGACCCACCCCCTAGGCATTGGTGCCAACAGTAGCAGCAGAAGTGAGGTGGGGCGCAGGGATGGGGCCAGGCAGGGGCCCTACAGCTCTCACGCCTGTAGGGTGGAGTCTTCTGGCCTCTAGGGGAGGATCTCAGGAAATGGCAGACTTGGGTTTTTCTGGTGGGTACAATAAGACCTCCTTTCCAAAACCCTCTCTCCAATGCGTCCTCCCAAGAGGAAGGTCTGTGCCACAAAGCCCTGCTTCAGAAGGCAAGTCTTCCTGCAGGGCCGCACTGCGGAGGGAGACACTGCTGAGCTCCGCTGACGTTTCTCTGTGCCGGGGCTCCCTGGACTTTGGTGAGGGCATGTTCCAGTTCAGTAGATCTGGGATGGAGCCTGAGAATTTGCATTTCTGTTATGTTCCCAAGAGATTTTTATGCTGCTGATCTGGGGACTGCACTTGGGAAGCCCTAACCAGAGGTTCAGTCCAGTATCTCCTGGGATTGTCATGATGCACTGTATGGAAAATACTAAAAAAGGACGTGCCACAGAAGATGTCCCTCCCTGCCAGGTCACAGCTCATGACATGATCAGAGAGGGTGAGTAAACTGCCCAAGGTCGCTCAGCTGAAGGGTGGTAGAATCATTACTTATAGTGAGGTCTGTTGGTGCAGTCTTCTACTACTTCATGTGACAAAGACCATTGTCACCATTGTCACTGTCACCATCATCACGGACACTGTGAGCTCCCTGTGGGCTGTTTTGTAGCTTTGCCCGTGTCCTGGGCCAGTGACCAGCCAGGGCTTGCTTCTCCACTGTCTGCTGTGTGTAGTCCCTTCTTGGAGCCCGTGAGTGGAGCAACTTTCTTAGGCTGCACTGGCAGGCGACGGCTGAGAGACAGGGATGGGTTGGCCAGGCATGGGTTCGTTCACTATTAGCTATTGTATCAGTAGAGGTGGGAGCTCATGGGCCAGGGTGAGGGTTAGAGGTGACAGATGGAGGTGTAACTGCCCCGTGGTCGTGTGACCTTCTCCATACTCACTGGGTGCAGGGAAGGAGATTCTCACTCTCCAGCTGGCTCTGAGTGGGACGCAGTTCCTGGGCCTCCTGCCTGGTCTGCCTGGTGGTTCCAGAGCACAGTCGAGGTTTCTGAGAGGGAAAATCCCCTCCACTATGTGTGTCCTAGGCTTATTTCTGTCCTACCACGAGCTGCTCAGCTGACCAACACCTTAGTTCGTTAGTAGGGCCTCATGTCAAGCTTGAAGTTTTATCGTGGGCTCCTTGTGGAGAGGGGAAACACCCGGGCCTGCTCCTGTCCTGCTGGGTCCTCAGCCGCTGCAGAGTAAAAGGTGTGGGAGGAAGGAGGGCTGGGTGGTGGTGGTGGAGGGTTGAGTTGACAGGAGCTGCCGGGGCTGGAGGTATTTGGGGAGTCCTTGGCCTACCTGCTCTTCTAGTCTGGCCAGGAGCCCGGGTCCTGGCTGGAGTGAGTCCCTTCTCTGAATACCCACAGGCCTTCCTAGAACAGAGGTAGCAGGACCCAGGGGTACGATTTGGAGCCAGATAGCTTTGAGCCCCATTTACTCTCCTATCTTCTAACCTTTCTGGGTCTCAGTTCTAACATTTGCAAAAGAGCTGTAACAAATGTTCCCTGAAAGTGCTGTCAGCAGACAAAGCACTGAGGCTGGAGCCTGGCGTGCCGCCCCATGGGTGCTGGGCTGCATTTGCTGCTGCAGAGGTACAGTCCTGCTCCCCGGAGCGGGAAGGGTGGACTCTGAGGGCTGCCTCTTTAAGTGTTGGTGTTCTGGGGCTCTGCCTGGGCCCGCCTCACCAGCCCCACCCCCTGCACTGATGGTCCTTGGCCCCATGTGGTCTAGCCTTGCCTGGACATCTCCACTTGCATGGCACAGAGACACCCAAGTCAGCTTAGTGCCCCAACGTGGAGGCATCGTTGTCCACCTTAGTACCCAGTCCTGTCCTGTTTTCTCATCTCAGAGGACAGTCTGGCATCCACCCAGTTTGCCCCAGTGCCCCTCCCAGTCTCGTCCTGGCTCCATTCTCTCCCACATTACCGATTACCAAGTTCTTCAAGTACAGGTCACCTGAAAATGGAAGAGATAGGAAATGTGGCAGGCGACATTAGTGTGGCTGTGGCTGAGAAGGTGCAGCCCCTGGGGCGCCCTGCCTGGGCTGGATCGCATCAACGTAGGTCCAGGGGAATGCCACCCTCTCCAGGGCCTCCCGACTCTGCTTGCAGAACCCAGAGCTCCTTGGGGGCAGTACCCTTCACCATCGTCCCCTTTCTGAGGCAGCCTCTGGACTTGCAGCCTGGGCCCCTTGTGGCTTGACAGGCAAGTTCCCCTTAGTCGGGAGAGAAGCCCCCAGTCTGCCTCTTCTCCTCCTCCCTTCCCCCACTGCCCATTGTTAAATCGACTGGCAGGCTGGGGTTTCCCATGATGGGATTTCACAATTGCCAGCCCATCCTCTTGGATCTTTTCATTCCGCAAACATCCTCTGGGGCTCCTCTGTTCGGGCCCTGGAAATGATTTAGAACCAGGCCGTGCCCTGGCATCTTGCATGGCTGAAAATACTTAAGTGACTCTTCTTCCTCCCCCAGTTCCCATTTCGGCTGCCAGAGGAGGTGGGCCATGCCCCCCACTGGCCTTGCTACCGGGCTCATCCCTGGGTTTACAGTTATGGCTTCTGTCTCCAGTGTCCCACTGGGGCTCCTGTTCTCCCCGCCCACTGCTGGGTCTTCTCATTCGGTGGCTTCCTTGTTTTATTTTCTGTGAATGTGTCTCCCTTCAGAGCATCTCTGTGTGCAGCCCGACCAGGTCCTCTCTGGGGGGAAATGGGAGGGGCCTTTGAGCTTAGAAATGGGCTGCGTTCAGGTTGTGCTGAGCCAGGGCAGCCTCCGCCACATCTCTGTACATTGGGGTGCTACACATGCTCCTCCCACCACCTTTCCTGGAGCTGTGGCCTGGCACTTGCACACTGCAGCCCCTTGATCACACTTGAGACTGCTCCCCGCCCCTGACTTCCGCGGCTGTCAGCTAAGCCTCTGATCTACCATGTCACACGCACACAAGGGTGACCTCTGGCCGAGACCTCCCCAGGGCTGCACCTTGGGCCTATAGGGATGCCTCTGCAGAACGCCTTTGAACTTCACTGGGAGCACTCACAGGGGTCCACGTAAGCCAAACTCTTGCAGTTATTCAAGAGCTGGGGTCCCCGCTCCGATTTTGGTGGCTATGTGACCATAGGCAGTTACTAACCTCCCTAAGCCTTGGTTTTCTCAATCCCCTCGTGGGGTCACATTATATCTCCTTCACCAGGCTCTTTTGAGGATCATCTGGGTCCTCCTGTTGAGCACCTGGCCTTGAGGACACAGTAAAAGCAGCCGCACCTCTCTGCTTCTCTCCTCTCACTGAATGAGGCAGGGAGAGGTCTGAGCTCAGCTCCACCCCAGGCAGTGGATGCCCGAATGACCTCAGAGCTCTGTGGCCCTCACTGCTTGTACCTTTCCCCAGAGAGCTGCCTCCTAGCGAGGCACCCATGAGGAGTGGAGGCCTGCACTTGTTAAGATGCCATCCCCAACCCACAAATGACGGTGGAGACCAGACCTTTGGAGAGTAGAGGGCTGTGAAGTGTTTTGTTTGGCTCTTTCCCCTTGTCTTCCATGCTGCCGTGTGTATCTCCGGGAGAATGGATGAGCGAATCAATAGCTGTAGGGCTGTAATTTATTGGGCTCTATTGCCTAAACCTAATTAGCATTCTATGGAGCCATGAAGGAGCCCAGCCTGCAGCAGCCCTGCGCCTGCCAAGCCAGTCGGGAAAGGAGGCAGGGTGGGGCCTTATTCCGGTAAATGCAATAGCCAGACAGGGTGACACAGCTCCTGAGGGTGCGATCCTGGGCTTTGGCTGCCCTGAGCCGCAGCCCTGGCCCGGGAGACCCCCAGGACCCATGCGGGAGATGGCCGAGTGGCTGATTTCCCCTAAGCCTCTATCTCCTCAGCTGCAGTAAGGGTCTGGGGATGACACCGTGCAGGGAGGGGGGAAGCAGTCCCCGGGGAGGTAACACTTTGGGGTTGTCTCATTGCAAAGAAGTGACTCTCCAAGTCCAGCAAGAGGGTCTGCCTGCAGCAAGGTTGGTGGCTGGAGGAAGGGGAGACCAAGGTGACAGTTGGTCTGAAAAAAGACCCTGGTGGTGGCCCAGCCAAGGGACTTATTCTAAGGAAAGCAGTGTTGAATGGTCTGATTTTTATGTCTCGCTATGCTGTGGTGATTGTCATCTCCTCCCGCTCCCCAGACCTGCCCTGGAAGTCTGCTGCCCGTATAGCAGGAGTGTTCCAGGCAGGGAAGAGTCACCACATCCAA
Source organism: Arctocebus calabarensis (assembly GCA_963573935.1). Classification (NCBI taxonomy): domain Eukaryota; kingdom Metazoa; phylum Chordata; class Mammalia; order Primates; family Lorisidae; genus Arctocebus; species Arctocebus calabarensis. Next base: position 42,435 of record CAUYON010089589.1, on the reverse strand, counting down.
TTTTGCAGATTGGGACAGTGGGACAGTGTGGATGAGAGCAGGTGTCCACAGGAAGCAGAGTCTGGGAAAGGGGGCTTGGAGCTAAAGACCACTCAGAGGAGCAAGCTTGCCTGGGAACGTTGGGCTGTGCTAGGGTCACTGTCAGGGTGACTCCAGAAGGCTGATTTTATTAAAAAAAAAAATTGAGACATAATGCACATAACATAAAATTCACCCTTTTAAAGTATACAATTCGGTGGGTTTTTTTGGTATATTCACTATGTCGAATGGTGATGCCACCATCCCTGCCGTCTGCTTTCAGAACACTTCCGTCACCCTCAGGAGAACCTCTGTGTCCGTGAGCAGCGCCCGGCCACACTCAGTGGCTGTCTCTGTGGGTTTCCACTCTGGACATTTCCTATAAATGGGATAACACGTTATGTGGCCTCTCATGTCTGGCTTCTTTCCCTTACCATAAGGTTTTCCAGGTTCACTCCTGTTGTAGCATGTGTCAATATCCTATGGCTAAATGATATTCCATTGCATGGATAGGGCATGTTTGGTTTCTCTCTTCATCTGCTGACGGACATGCGGGTTGTACCCACCTTTTGGCTGCTACGAACACTTGTATACAGGTTATTGTGTAAAGCTAGGTTTTCAGTTCTCTCGGTTATATTCCTAGGAGTGGAACAGTGGTGCCATTTGGTAATTCCATGCCTGACTTTTTGAGGAACTGCCAAACTGTTTGTGTGGGCTGCTTTTGTTCCTCTGCCTATGAGATATTGGGGTGTGTGTTAGGAGAGGCAGTTACTGAGGGTGCAGTTAGGGAGTGCAGAGTTTGGAGAAACTTCACAGAGCCCATGGGGAATAGCCCGGACTTGAGCCTACGGGTGTGACTAGAGCCCTGGGGGTAGAGGGTGACAGGAAGAGCAATGCCTGCTGGGAGAATCTTGGTGGCCTCCCGGGGGAAGCCACATGCTGGGCAGCAGAAACAAAGGGGTCTCCTGCCCTGGATTTTGGTGACAGCCCTCTTGTGGCCTGTCCTAGACTTCTGAGTCTAGGATTCTGAGCCAAATCCTGCCTCTTCTGCTGTGGCCAACTCACGGAAAAGTTTACTAGCAACCTCTCCTTCCTTGGGGATTTCTACAAATAACATGATCACTGCGCCCCACCGCAGGCTGTTGACAGCAGAAATGTAGGGCCGGCCCAGCTGGCTGAGGCTGGCGAGGCAGGGAAGTGTGGGATGGGGAGAAGTGTTGGAGGCCTCTGGGGTAGAGAGTCATCCTCTTCTGCCTGCCCTACCTTGGGGATGGTGCTCTTCCAGAACAGGGCTGCTGGTCCCCCTTTGTCACTGGAGCAGAGGTGCCAGGAAGTAGAAGGAGCAGATCACAGCTCCTGAGACAAGGGGGGGGGGGAGTCAGTGCATTGGCCTTTTTCCATGTCACCGTCTCCCCCCGTCCAGGGTTGGTGGCCCAAGGCCTTGTCCTCTGGTTGTCTCTTTGCCATGTTCTCCCAGGGCCTGGGTCGCCAGGGCCAACTTTGCCTCCAGGGTGATTCACAGAGATGGAGACATTGGGAAGCAGTCTCATCAGTCAGGCACCCAGTCTAGCCCATGGGGCCCACAGCCCTTTGCTTCCCACCCTAGCCCATCTCAGGGTCATGAGCTGGGGTGGACTGCATACAGTGGTTGTCCTCTTCTCCAGTCCCCTGGAAGGGAGAGACTGCATTTCGATTCCCCCTTACCCGGACAGGCTTGGCTGTAGCCTGGGGACACTGGTGAATGCAAACCAACGGTTTCCTGGAGGCCATGCATGTGCCAATTCCTCTGTAGTCCCTGGCGTTTTCTATAAACAAAATGCCTTAAACAAAGGGCACTTTTAACACAAAAGTTGTTAGTTTATTAAGTTATGAGGGCAGAATAGGTAAGAGATGATTTGAACTCATTTGAATGTGAGTGACATTCCTTATTCCCAGCAAGAGTGATTTTGAAGAGAAACATGATTCCCATGAGCCAGGCTAAGCTGATTGAATCGTGGGGGAGGAAATGACAATCTGGGTTAGTATTTTATGCCATTTCCAGGCATTTAAAACCACTGAGGGAGCAATGAACTTTCTTCTGAATGCTCTGAGGCGGGAAATGCGAAGCTGAGGGGCAGCCTAGTCTGAGGACGCAGACGTCAGCTGCTGGGGCCTACCTGGGGCTTTAGGAGAAGCTTTCTGCAGGGGAGTGAAGTCCCCTAGCAGCACATTTTGGTGGCTCTCTCTGCCAGCAGCCACTTTGCTGTCAAGTAGGGTGACCAAACATCCCTGTTGGCCCAGAACTTAAGGGAGTCTCTGGTGTTCAAGAACTTCAGGTTTTCAACCAGGACAGTCCTGGGCAAACCGGAAGAACTGATCATTCTGAGAACCCAGGACTTTCAGTGTCTACCGTGGAAAAGTCTCAAGCAAAACTGGGTGAGTTGCTCATGCTACAGTGCCCGGGCTGATCACATCTGGCACTGCAGGTGGACGTGTGTGTGGGGGGCAGATATGGGCACACGGTGAGAGGGAGGGAGAGCTGGCAGATAGGACCTGGTGGTCCATCCAGCTGCAGAAAGGAACACTGCCATCTAATAGCAAAAGAAAAAGCCCAAGTCCAAAAAAGTGTACGGGGTGTTCCTGTTGGGCAAAAAGTGGAAAGAATATATTGATATATATGCTTGTCTATAACCAGGAGAAACTGGTGACAATAGCTTGGGGGAACTGAGAGGCATTTCACCATCAGCCTCTCCCAGGGGTTAGGAGAACAATTGAGAACAACCAGCTGCTGGGGGTCCTTGCCCTGTTTCTCAGCTTCCAAAACATCCAACTTTTTGTCTTTTTACTTCCAATGTTTAATCTTGAAAGTTCTAAACTCATAGCTAAACTATAAGAACAGTGCAGCAAACACCTGTGTATCCTTAACATTTTCCTTTTCCCCTTTTTTCTCTCTTTCTGTAACTATATTTTATTTTTAATATTATTGTGTTCTCCTAGATCTATTTTTAAAATTTAGTGTATTGTAATAAATTACTGTCATTGTTCCCCCCACTCCTTTTCCTTTTTGCTTCTGTTGTCCCAAATTTCCCCAATGGGAGCTTCATCATGCTGGCTCCTGTGGCTGAATATTACCTCTGGTCTTTGAGCTCATGTTTACTATCCGCTGCTACAAGATGTTTCAGGCTTAACTTATACTTTTTCTTCCTCAGTCCTAGAATCACCCCTATCGCCAGGGAGCACACATTTCCTTAGGTTGTGAATGGTGTTTAGAAACCACAATCTGAGTGTTAGGTGTGCTTGTTTCTCCCGGAGTGTCAGGGCTTCTGTTTCTTTCCCAGTGAACAGAACTATGTCATTGTTTTTTTTAAATTATGAGTTACACACTGATATATCCCACAGATGTGTTTTTCATCTCCTCCTCCCATTCTGTATTTGTACAGAGTCTCCAAGGTCAAAACTTTAGTCTCTGACATCATTTGTTCAGTCCTTCACTACACGAAAACATGGCTTCAGAACTACAGCACCAACACTTCTAACAAACCTACTAAATTAAGTTCAGATTTCTTTGCAGTTTTTCATCATTCAAAAAGGTCATATTAAAAATATGCAGTTAGAGTACTATATCCAAAATGTATTAGTGTTTTCTGTGTGGTTATGTTGTATTTTCCACTCATACAATGGGTAGTAAGGTTTATTTGTTTCTACTTATATCAAATCCAGGGTTTGTGCTTTAAAAATCCTTTGTGCTTAATTTTATTTTTGGATATATAAACACTTCAGGTCAAAACTACAAAAGGATAAGTTCATTTCATAGATGTCAAACTCTCATCCCTATCCCCTTCAATCTCTGTCCTCTCCTCCTTTTATTCAACTCTATTGCTCTAGAATACTCTTTTTTTGTTTGTTTTTGAGACAGAGTCTCACTAGGTCGCCTCAGTAGAGTACATGACATCACAGCTCGCAGCAACCTCTAACTCCTGGGCTTAAACGATTCTCTTGCCTCAGCCTCCCAAATAGCTGAGACTACAGGTGCCCGCCACAATGCGTGGCTATTTTTTGGTTGTAGTTGTCATTGTTGTTTGGCAGGCCCTGGGCTGGATTTGAAACAGCTTCAGTGTATGTGACTGGCGCCCTAGCTGCTGAGTATAGGTGCCAAGCCAGAATACTCTCTTTATATAGTCTTTTGTATTTTTCTTGCTTTTTTTTTTTGAGACAGAGTCTTGTTCTATTACCTAGGCTAGAGTGAAGTGGCATCATTGTAGCTCACAGCAACCTTAAACTCCTAGGCTCAAGCAGTCCTCTTGCCTCAGCCTCCAGAGGAACTGAGATTATAGGCACCTGCCCACCATGCCAGGCTAATATTTCTATTTCTTATAGAGTCAGGGTCTCACTGTAGCTCAGGCTAGTCTCTAACTCCTGAGCTCAAGCAATCCTCCCCAAAGGCTAAGATTGCAGGCACGAGTTGCCTTTTAAAAATAATATATGTCCCAGAAATTTTTCCATGTCAATTTATAGGAATTTTCTTCATGCATTCCAGTGTCTACACAGAATTTTATTGAATGAATGTACCATACTGTTTATTCAACGTGTCTATCAATGATCATTTGTGTTAGTTCCAGTATTTTTCAATTACAATTTATCTCAGAGTGATAACCGTTTGCATTGTTGTTTTGTACATGTTGATAGATCCCTACATGAGGGTTAATGGATCAAAGTGGAAATCCATGAGCAGTCATGGCTTCCACAGAGTAGTTCTAGTGGATGGGCTTTCCCCAACATGGGTTAGAAGGCAGTCACTGCTGCCTCAGCAGCTGCAATGGCGGGTGGTGTGACACTCAGCCCTGACCCTGGGTAAATCCTGACGCTAACTCACCTGTGGGCTCTACTCACAGACTTCCAAGGACGGATGCCCTGATGGGAGAAGCTGATGGCTGGGTGTCCCCATAATTCTATAGTCCTTCAGTGGTTATTTCCTACCCATGCTTTTCCTTTCTCCACAAAAGCCTGCTGTGCCCCAGCTTACAGCCACTGGCTTTCATAATTCATGATTATTCTGTACAAAAATAAAGCTTCAGTCTATGCTGTCTTTAAATCTGACTTTCTTAGAAAACCTCAGATGATCTTTTCCAATTGAGTTGAATCTCATAACCCAGAAAAACTCCCAGTCCAGAGCACATTTTGTACATAAGGGAAAATGGCTCCTTTGTATCGCCTGGAGATGGCCCCAAGTTGGGATTGGGGCCAGCTATGTCTTTGCCCAGGGCCAAGTCCCCAAATAGAGGGTCCCCCAGTCCCATCCTGCTGGGGGTGGTTCCGCCTAGATTCTGGGAAGAGGGGGTCCTGTGGGCATGGAGAGAATGGATCATCATATCACACTACACAGGAGGTCTGCAGGGACCACCACCAGAATGTCGGTGGTGGTATCTCAGGGCATGGGGGGAGGAGACAGTGTTCACAAGAGATTTTTATTTTCTTATTTACATTTTTTGCCACTTGTTATTGAAAATGATCGTGTTTCACTGGTATCATTTGAAAATATTTTATCTTAAAATACAGCTAAAAGACTATTTGGCTTCTCCTAGCCCACATGTGCTATGAGATACAAACAAAATAGGTCCATTCACAACCAGCAGGTTTCTACCATGCACGAACTGAAATTGAACACTAAGCTGGTGGTGCCACCCTTGCCCCTACCTGACAGCAGGGTGTGTCTCTCCATTCTGTCAACTCTGTCACCATCAGCAACAGAGCTTATTTGTATATCTATCATATCCCTGGAGCTGTGCTAGAGGTGACCATGATGCAGTTACTGAGTGTCAGGGAGAGACACACAAGCCACTGCTGAGTGTAAGTAGAGAAATGCCTTAGCAGGGGCAGAGGAAGCTTTGTCTGAGGTAGGGGCTAAGGAGAGAGATTCCCAAGGGAGGCTTCCTGGAGGAAGGATGCCCAGTTGAGTTGTGAACGATCAAGAGGAAGTTTTAAGATGAAACTTAAAGAAAGAGGACCATGGTGGGTTTTCCAGGCAGTGTGGGAGGACATGTGGGTATACTGGATGCAGAGGACATGGGAAGGATGGTGGTGGGTTGCAGGCCGCGGATGCTGCAGGCCTTGGAGCAATGGGAATGATGACTTCATCCTGTAAGGGAGGAGGAAGAGGAGGTCAAGATGCAAAATAGGGGCAGCCCATGATCAGCTTTGTATCTACCCAAAGGAAATGAAGTCATTTAGTCGAAAAGAGGCACCTGCACTTGAATGTTTATCACAGCGCAATTCACAGTTGCAAAGACATGGAATCAACCTAAGTGCCCTTCAATTCACAAGTGAATAAAGAAAATGTGGTGTGTATACTACTCAGGGGTAAAAAGGAACGATACAATGTCATTGGCAGCAACACGGAGTGAACTGGAGACCATCGTGCTAAGTGAAGAGTCTCAGGAATGGAAAAGCAAACACTACGGGGTCTCAGTAATGAGCGGGAGCTGACAGATGACTACACATGGGGCACAAAGTGATGTAGAGGACATGAGAACCCACGAAAGGGGGAGGGTGGGCACAGGATAAAAACTCACCTGTTGGGCATAGGGAATAATATTCTGTTGATGGGTCCACCAAAAACCTTGACTTAATTATACAAGATAGCCTTGTAACAAAAACACTTGTATCCCCCTAATTAGTATTTTGAAATAAAGCACTTTGGCAGCAGTGTAGAAAATGGGTTGTGGGTGAGAGGTTGGAAGCAGAGGCAGAGAGACCACTGACAGAGTAAGCAGGGCAGGACTCACATTTATTTCCCATTGCTCTGGAGGATGTGTTCACAGGCTAGAGACGAACAACTCTGGAGGACTGTAGGGTCTGGAGACCACCAGCTGGAAGAGTAAAACAGGAGAGTGGCCAAGGGGCTTCTGCTATGCCTAGCACAGTGCCTGGCACACAGGAGGACAGTGACTATTTGTACGTAATCCATAAAAGACTGGGCTGCCACTCAAGCCAGCCTTAGCACAATGTCACATTCAAAAATCAGCACAAGATCTTAAAATAAATAAAAGTAAATTAAAATTTTCCTGCAGCCTGTCAAGAAAATGCAAAAGGGGGGCATGCATAACATCCACCCAGATGAACAGATCCTTTTTGTCTCATCATTGCCTGATTCTCCCTCCCCAACTTCTCATTTTCTCATATTCACAACTGCTGCCTCCACTTTCTCTCTCCTCTCTTTCCAGATGTGTAAACTTTCTTATCAGTGTCTGTGCTTTTCTTCCTTCTACCTTTCACTTTTAGATCAAAGCTGTTTTTAAGTATTTATTTGATTTTTTCTTTTTGAACTTCCATGAGAGTTACAGTTCTCTTTCCCACGTAGCCATTTAGTCTCTGGCTTCTCCAGTTGTGTGCGTGTTTACCTGTGTTTTATGCTCCATAAATCCAAGCACCAAGGATGCTGTGCGTGCAGAAGCATCCTTAGAAGCGGGGAGAAGGGGTGACCACATACATTTATAATTTAATGACATTTGTTTAGTTGTTAGGTGAAAAAATAAGCTAATGTTTCCAGCAGATATTGGGAATATCAGTCTCTTGCATTTTGTAGAATTAACAGAGTAGAAAGTACCTGCACAAATATTCATATAATTCTGTATATTTATGAAAAAACCCAGGGTTATGCTGTTAGTATCTTCAACTTAGATATGAGAAAGCTGAGATGATGAGAAGTGATGTGATTGGAAATTTGATAATTTGCTGAGCAAGTAAATTTGTGGCTTACAATTAAGATTCCCCCCACCTGCAGTGAGAGTTCTTGACCTGCATGGGCACATTCATCTGGATTTTTTTTTTTTTTTTGCCAATCCATGCTGGGATCAAGGCAATACCAGGGACTAACTAATCAGAGATGTTAAGTGACTTATCCAAGGTCACAGAGTTAGTCAGAGATTTGCTGAGATTCTAGATCCTGGCTCTTTGCCCTCGGTTCTAATTTCCAGGGCCTTGAGCATTATCCTAGGCTGCTGCTAGCCCAGGACAGTGGACCATGAAGCCAGCAGTGCTCTTGAATTTGATGGGCTGGTTACAATTCTTTGGCTGCAAGCAACAGAGACTGTGTTTGGCGATGAAGCTATAAAAAGGAATGTACTAGAAGGATATAGGGCAGAAAAGCTCACCAGAAAAGCTGATCAACCAGGCTTTGGATTGAGGATCTAAGGAGAGGTATTTCCTCAGAGCAAAAGCAGATGCTGCCTCAGCAGAAAGAGAATGAATGGATCCTGAGTAGGTGTAAACCACCAATGTCTACCTCAGCAAATTTCTTTCATTCTATAAACCAAGAACAGGACACTGTCAAAGCCACCATTGTTCATTCAACATCCATTTCCTCCTTATTCCTTGCTGGAAGAATCCTGATTTTGTTCATCCTCATGGAAGGTGACCACGTCCCCTTTTCAAAGGTACATCCAGATCCTACTAAATCAATTAGGTAATTCCATTGTTCTTACGCATGATTGGTTCAGACTTCAGAGTGGTCATGTGATCTAGTTCTGTCCAATGAGAAGTGAGGGAGGTCAGTTGGGGGCCTCTGGGAAGAAAGACCCACAGGAAGACATACTATCTTCTTCCTCTGGACACTTCCTGGCTTCATGTGCAGCAGTTATGTTTCTGTCCTCCTGAGGTCAAGCTAACAGTGGCATTTGGCAGAGCCAAAGAGATGGAGACAGAGCTGCCTCCAACATTGCTTGTTACTGAGTCAGGATTATTTATTATTTGCAACTGGAGATATCCTAATGGCTATGGAACCTTTCTTGGATTAAAGGGCAAATACACTCTGTATTACTCCAGAAGATGGAGGAAAGACCAGAGGGAAGATGACTATAAGAAGAAGAGCTGTTGACACCACACTGAGATGAGGGAGTGTGCTACCTTGGGAGGTACTGCGTTCCCATCAAGGGAGATGCTGAAACAAGCTGGCTGGCTAGTATATGGCAAAAGGGTTCTGAATGGAGCCAAAGAGTCAACATCATCTCAAAGTTCCTTCTGATTTTGAACTTCCAGGATTCTGTGGCCAGGAACAAGGATCTAGACTCAGCCCAGGCCTGCATCCATCTCAAAGCATTCCACAGGCTCTGACTTTCCTATGTTCTACTCATCTGTGTCCATCTGCTTTATTTCCTTGGCTTTAAATCCAGCTTCTGTGATTCTTTGAGCAACCTGAGCAAGCTCCATGTGGTGTTATCTAGCCTTGGAGTTTTGAAAAATGTTTTATAAATACATTCTATTTCCCTCTTTCTCTCTTTCTTACATGCACACACAATCACATATGTACATATGTGTGCACACAGGTAACCTACACATAGTTAATATCCAAATGATCCACAGGCAAGGATTCTATCCAGAAAAAAGAAAACACTTCCCTCGGCTCCAGACCATACTCCTGTAATCCCTGACTTCCCTCTGTCATGGAGCTGTCCTGTACGATGACCTCTGGACTTGATGGGATAAGTGATTTGGGTTTGAATTCCAGCCATGCCACCTCCAGACCAGGCAAGTCCTGGGCAAGTCATTTGCTTTCTGGACCTCGGCTCAAAGATCATCCCATGAGGTTGCTATCCCAGAGCTTGGTGCATAGTAAATGGTGCATAATGGCAGCCAGAAGCCACAGGGCTTTGCCTAGAGAGGCCTAGACATGCAGAGTGGAAGGAGAGCAAAGGTGAGCAAGGGTGAGCAGAGGTAGCAACTTTTCTTAGCAGACAAGATGTGTTGATATGAAGGGTAATTTGGAGGTTTCCAAAGAGACTGAAATGCATGCATTGAGGTACCGTCCCCAAACAGTACCAGGCACCTAGCATTGAGATATGCCTTTCTGATCCCATCCTCTGTTTTTAATTCACTGATTCAACTTCTGTTGATTCTGTTTGATTTTAAAGAATCATTTATTGATTCTGTTCTTATTACCTGTTGTCTGTTGAAAATATTGGGAGTTGAGGAGAAGCATAAAGAAAAAAATAAAAATCACTTATAAGCTTACTATGTCAAGATTACTAGTATAATACATATATTAGTGCCTTTTCATCCAGTCTTTTAACTGCATATATAACTATTAGCAGACATAGAAATAGAGAGATGGGATTTGCATTTAACTGGAGATGTGACTATGTTAATGGATCATTCTGTCTATAATCAATAGTATCTGACACTCATTGGCACTCACTATGTACCAACTATTGTCTGTGCATATGTATTAACTCCCTTTATCTTCCTAACACCCCCAATAAAGTAGATACAGTTATTAATCCTATCTTACAGAGGAAAAAATGTAGGTACCAAAAGTGCCCGAAACCACATAGCAAGAAATAAGACCCAGGCCTGTATTTTTAACCTTGACCTGTACTGTCTCTCTTTCTTCTTGGTTTCAGCCTAACAGACATTCTGTCTCTTAATGTGGTTCTGCATGTGTCTAACCCCATCCAGTGTTGGTGGACTTTATGAATCCTAAGCTGGAGATCCTTTCTGTCACCCTTTGCTGTTGAAGAGAAGGGGTATTTGGAGGGAAGTCAGGTGACCTTGGTAGAGGCTGTCTACATGGATACACTTGGCATGGCCCTAGCAAACAATTTCTGGCTTCTGCAGTCTGATCCTCAGACCTGGAGGGGACAGCCCACGTGAGGGCTCATGCTATTAGCCAGCTTGGGGAACACAGGCATAACCCAGAATACTGAGACACGGATTTGCTTAGAGAACCTAGGAGTCCTGGGGCCCTCCTCACGTTTGCTGGTCAGCTCCTTCCTTGCACCCCAGGCTAAACTGTGAGCAGCCTGAGTGCCAGAGTGGGCAGGCATGATCAGAGTCCCAGGTCTCGACTTCTTTGCTGATCATCTTTGAGCACGTTATCAAACCTTTGTTTTTCTGTTTCCTAACCTGTAACATGAGCATAATATTATTACCTGTCTCTACGGCTGTGGGAAGATTAAGTGAATCAAACATAATCTGCGATGAGTTACGTAGGCTGTGGAGAGGGCCTAGAAACATGCCTGGCATCTAGTAAGTGCTCAATAAATATTAGCTTTTGATACTGGCCCACTGTTGTACCTGGACCAGCCCAACCTCAATTCATTGGAACCCCAATTAAGGTTGAGCTGGTCCAGGTACAACAGTGGGCCAGTATCAAACATGCCAGGCATGTTTCTAGGCTCCTGTTTTCTGTCTCTCCTGAAGACTGTGAGATCCTTTAGGGCAGGGACTATGTTTGCCCACCCTTGTATTATTTATCCTTGTGGCCTAGTATGTAATAGATCCTTAATCCATGCTTGTTTTAGTGCACAAATGAACAAATAATGAACTTTCACCACGTAGACTTACAGACCCCTCAAAATGATTTGCAAAGTCTGAGCATTTATCAGATTCCCAAAGGGGCACAAGACCCAGAACCGGCTGAGAGGTGGCCACAGGCCTAGGGGAGTGTTTCTGTGCCAAGGCAAGCAACCTCAGGGAAGGGCAGCCTTTCTGAGCTCACTCTTGGGGCCTCAGAAGGCCTTTTGTGCAGACTGACATTTCGGGTCCAAATGTGAAATTCCTTGGCCCCAGCGCACAGTTTAATGTGTTTGCTCTAATCAAGTATTTGCTGGAGCTTATTTGCCTGTGATGTCACAAGCACACCAGCCAGTTTATTTTGAGAGCTGCAGTTTCAAGAAACAACCACATAATTTAGGAATCAAATCATTAATGGCAAGAGCCAGAGTATTGGTTGAGGCTGGACACAGCTCCCCATCCTTCCCTGGAAGTGAGAGACCTTGGTCTCTGGACAGAGTTTAAAGGAAAAGAAAGACAGAAAAAAATTACAAAGCCCTAAAAGAAACTGAAAAGACAGAGTCTCCCTTTTTACTCCTCTGTTTTAGCATAACAACTTGATTTTTCCAGTATCTATCCTTACACAGGCATACTTTTAGTGGTTATAATCATTATACACTGATACTTTTCATACTTTTTTCTACTCTACTCTTTTTTCTGACATTTTTCCATATTGCCACACCACCGTCATGTTTATGTTTGTAATTTTATTTAATGGTACTCTTGCATCAGTTCACATTTTAAAATATGCGGGTAGATATAGTTGTTTTCTTTTGACATAGAAGAAATTTCTAAGAGAAGGATTAATTGGTCCAAGTATTTTAAATGTTGCCATTTGATTTTCCAAAGTATGAAACCACTTAGTTTAAGATGACAGTAATGGTGGTATCCATGTATTTATGAAAGTATAAACTTCACCATTACCTCATCATTAGGAGTTATTGTTTTATACTTTATCCCATTAAAACATGTTTTGCCATATGTGTACATGTAAAATACTGGTAAGATTGATCTTTGTATGTGTTTATTTAACTGTCTATTTGTGGGGATATTCCTGTGTGGCTTGAGTATTTAGCTCTTGAACTTTGAGACCCAAGCACACCTCACACATGCGTGCACACACACACGTGTCCACTGGTTAGATCCTATCAATGCAACCTGTATCTTTGTCTAGTTTTATTCTTATCCTTAATTTTTTTAGTATATGAAAACCAGAAACTTAACTTTTTTGAGTTTACTATTTTGATTTTTTTCCTTTAGTTCTTCTTTTGTTCCCTATTTTATCAGAATTTTATCAGGATATCAGACAAAGTAGGAAATGAAGAAATGACAGACCTTTTTAGGGATGAAATAATTTATTGCATTTAATTCTTTTCCCCCTGTTCATCCTCACCAAACCAGGGGGTCAGGATAGTGTGTTTTACCCCATTTCAGGTGAAGACTGTGCTGATACAGGCTGGTTAAGGAAGGAGCCAGCTCTCCCCTCCTCCCTCGCACCACTCCAGCTTTTGATAGAGCAGTTTGGGCCATTCCCTGGCTATGTAGCCATTGCGGACAAAATTGCATGCAGCCAACCTCTGCTGCAGTGGCCAAGTGAGGCTTGGCTTATGGACTCACCACGTTGCCCAAGAGCAATGCACCCCATCATTGGCACAAGGCTGGCTCTCTTGGAGGAAGGCGAAATGGGGTAGTTGAGTGCTTGGCCAGTGTTCAACAGAAAATGAGCAAACATAGAAGGGAACTGCTTATTAATTTATTAGAATATAAGTGGCACAGCTATTCTCTACCAGTACTCATTCTCCATCACTGAGCACCAAGCATTTCACACACATTACCTCATTTAATCTTAACAACAGCCTTAGGAAGTAGGTGCAATAATCATTTCCATTTCACAGATGAGGCGAATAAGGCTTACAGTAATTAAGATCACAAACTAAGAAGTGTCCAAGTTGGAATTCCATCCTAGGTTTGTGACAGGCAGATTGTGGCAAGAATAATAAGTATGACTTTTATCTCCATTGTACCAATGGAAAGACTGGGATTCAGAGAGGATAGGTGGCCTGCCCAAGGTCACACAGCAAATGACAGAGCTGGGCTTGGAGCCAGGTGTCCTGAGACCAGGTCCAGTGTTCTCTGATCATTAATTATGAAGTGCTTGCTGTGTGCCAGGCATCCATTTGGGGTCCTCTTGGTCATCATCCACCCAGGAGGAGGCCCTGGAGAGAGGCTGGTTCAAGTCCAGAGCCCTTGTTCTGGCCATCCTGGCTGCACTGCCTGTGGGTATGTCCTGTGGGATCATGGAATTCGTGCCAGCATGCCAGCACTGGGCTGGGAAGCAACAGGATGTCTTTGTCTCTGCTCCACTGGCTGCCAGATTGTTCTTCTCACACGTGGCAAATTTCCCATGGCAAGCTGAGTAGAGAAGGCTAAGAATTTTTATTTTATAATTTTATTTATTTTTCAGATTTACAGACTTTTCAAGGAAATACCTGTTCAGAGAAATATCCTAGTGGGCTCGAAAATGCCAACACTCTTTTACTGGGAATCCAAAGCTGGGATTCATTAGAGATTGGGTTTATGGGCAATGCTAATTATAACAGCCAACATAGATGGGAAACATCCTTTGCTGCAAAAAACCTGGTTAAGCATGGTCTAAGGTAATGTTCCAATGGATCTAGTATGTGGAAGCTTTCCCCACCCTCTTTTACAAGTGAATCAGAGAGAGTTGGTGACTCACTCAAGGCCACACATCTAGGGAAGGATGGGGCTGGAATTCAAACCCAAGTGTAATGTAATTCCCCAGCCTACATTCTGAAGCATTCTGGTCCCTGTCCCTGCACTGGTAGAGGGGACAGAGGGTAGGTTAGGACCCAAATAATTGCCTAGTAAATTTCAGACAAAGATGGTGGTTGAGGTCTGCCATGAAGTTTTGTTTTGTACTTTTCTCTGCTTTTCACCAAGGCTGGGTGATCCTTGAGGGCTGGGCCAGTTAGACTCTGAGTTCCATCTGAGGGAGGGGCCCTGCTTGTGTCAATGAGGATGGAAGAGGGACAGCATGAAGGACTGACTTACTCCACCTCCAGTGCCTCTCCTCGGAGCCACTTGGCCCTTAAACAGACCAGGCCCAGGGCATCCTGGCTCTGTCCCTTGGGGCTCTAAGACTTCCAGCAAGTGACTTAGCCTCACCCTCCACATCCCCAGTGAAATAGAAGCCAGTGTGTGTACTTCCTAGAGGGAGGACTGTGAAAATTAAGTGATGACAGCTGCTGTTATTTTTTCCTGGGAGAGCAATTTCTCTTCAGTGGCTGTTTGTCTTAAAGTAAGTAATTTGAGTGATGGGTAGCTCTGGGTTCATGATGGTGTCCTTTCTATTTTTGTGAATGCCTGACATTTTTTCACAAGAAAGCCTTTTAAAAATAATAGAAATCTAAGCTGTTAGTGTTGCTCAGAAAACAAACACAGGTATATCGTAGACTAGAATGCAAATATATAGGCAACTTTAAAGCACAAGTTCTGAAAGAAACTGAATGGTTTACAACAGCCTGTATAATTACCATCTCAGGGCAGGGTTGCTCAAGCCCTCACTGGGCCCTCAGTTTTCTTATCTTAAAACGTCAGGAATAGTGATGCTTCCCTCTTAATGCAGTTATCTGATTCAGTGAGAGGAGAGGTGTGAGGGTGCTTTGTAAACTGTAATTCTATCTTCTAATTCACTCATTTACTCATTCATTCAACACATCTCTTGCCGTGTTATGTGCCAGGGGCTGGGAGGTGGGGAACCTATGACCTTCTGATTTCAAGCTCCATCTTTTTAAAGTACTATGGGAGGCAAGAAAAGCTTCATTTTTCTTTGCTGCACCACTTTTAGGAAAAGGATTTGTTATATAAAATTTGGATTCAATCAAAAGGCCACACGTAAGGACCAGGAAGCCACAAGTTTCCTTAAGGCTGCAGGCTCCCCGCCCTGTCTGCTCCACTTGCTCCTTGGATAAAACTATGGCTGGGCACTTAATCTTCAGGCCTCACTTTCCTCATCTGTAAAATGGGAACAACAAAGTTTATTTCTTTTGTCTGCACTTGCACAAAGATGAATGGTGCAGTAGAAGTGAGATGCCCAGAACAATTTCCAGCACACAGCAAGTGCTTGATAAATGTTCATTCTTACCACTGCCCACGGAGAATGTCCAGCTAGTGGGGAAGCTTCACAGGATACCAATAACACAAAATGACTTCAAAGTATGTTTAGTGCTGTGGACAAACTGGGTGCAATGATATGATATGAAACCGTAGGTAGTTTCAGGGAGGTGCCCTTCAAGGTGAGGGAGGTGATACATGGTGGGGGTAGGGGTCAGCAGGGAAGAATTGGCCTTGTTTCACAGAAGAGGAAACTGAGGCCCAGGGACAAATGACTGGCTCCAGCACCCACAGGGCTGTGACCGGGAACCCAGTGACCCACAGATAGACGGTATTTGGGCTCATTCTTGCAGAAGTCACTCCCAGTTGTACTGGTTTCCCCGAGAAGTATAGCAAGGAAGGAGATGTCTTCTTGGTACATTACTAACTCTGCTGGTTTGGGAGACTTGTTTGAGCATTGCTTTGACAATGCTGCTGCTGTCAGCCCTCTGGCCCAGATAAAACTCTCACTCCAGGCTGTTAGGCCAGTGCTGCCTGCATCTCTTCTTCAGGCCAACCCTGTGGCCGTTGCACTTGCACCGGGAAGAATACACACTCCTGTGCAGACACCAGCCTGCCTCTATCTAGGATGTGTGAACATCCCTCAAATGGGGTAGAACCATCTAGATAGGCAGGTGATCAGGGCAGCACCATGATTAAGGAAGATCTGACTTTTTAGAGGCTTTTCCTGGCATTTGAGGCTGCAGGTGACCGGATGTGCTAGGATTTACTTTTGCATAGTCACATTGTTGTCTTCGCCTGTTATAGAATTCCAGAAAATTTAGAGAGGAGGGATCCTGGAGGTCAAGGAGTCCCAGGAAGGGCAAGACCCTGAACCCTGGATGCCACAGTTCCCAGCCCAGGAACAAATATTGTTAGTCCATCCCTGCACTCACATCCAGGGAGCTGGAAAGGGTCTCCTGCCATATCCAGTGCCCCAGCGGTCATCACCAATCCATTACAGCTAGCATGAGCCATTTCCACTCTGCATTTTGCAGAGCGGAATAATGAGAGTCAAGTTCTATCACTAATTGCGTGACTTTGAACAAGAGATTTAGCTTCTCTGGGCCCCAGTTTTCAGTCCATTTTGTTTGTTTGTTTCTTTGTTTATTTATTTTTGATACAGAATCTCGAGCTGTTCCCCTGGGTAGAGTTCCATGGTGTCATAGCTCACAGCAATCTCCAACTTGGGTTCAAAGGATCCTCTTGGCTCAGTTTTTCTATTTTTAGTAGAGATGAGGTCTCACTTTTGCTCAGGCTGGTCTCAAACTTCCAGAGTGCAAAGATTACAGGCGTGAGCCATTGTGCCCTGCTTCAGTCCTTTATTTTATTAGATCATTCATTCATTTCTTCCACAAACATTTACTAGCACTTACTTCAAGTCAGGCCTCTTTACTGTGGGGTAAAGAGGAGGAAAGTAGTTTTTCTCTACAATGTGAAATCTTTGACCCCCGTAGTCTGTGGTTCATTACAGCCCTTGTGAAAGCTCTCCTGGCCATGTGATTATTTCAGTTTTCCATCTCTGAACCTTGTTTCCCTCTGCATCATCCTCCTTGAGATGCAATTTCTGGAATGTCCTGTCTTATTAATGAACCAGGAGCTCTGCAGGGTCAGGGTTTGAGCTGTCTCAGAATGCTGCTGAGAAAGTAAGCACAGATGATCCTTTGCTGTTTGCAATAAGAAAAAATATTTGGATAACCCTTCATTACCTGAGAAGGCATTTCTTATGTTTACATTGCAGGCCCGAGTGATCATGATATTTAGAGTAATAATTTCCTCTGGCTCTTGAATTTTTCTGTGGAAGAGTCACATGTTGTATATATGAAGTGTGTTTGGGAATGTTAATGGAGAGGCTGATTCACACCAGATGGGGTTGAAAACCCTGGCGGGGAGAAGGCATATACATGGCCACCACGAGTCAGCTCAAAGCCTGGTGTTTGAAATGCATGGATGGTTGGAGGTGAAGGGTCTAACATACCCCTTGTCCTAGTAAGTTTTTACATTGCTTTAGCATATCTTGAACATTGGTACTGGTATAAAGGAGTCACTCTTATGATACTCAGTTTATGGAGAAAATTCTGGTGGTGTATCATAGAGTCCAAAGCAGTTTTCACTGGATGTTTGCGTTCTAAAAGTTTGAGTTTGAACTAGTATCAGTGTTTCTTAAACTTAAACATTTTTTTTTTTTTTTTTACTAAACATTAAAAAGCAAAGGCTACCCACTCATTTATCTTCTATGTGTCTTCACTGACCAAGACGATTTTACCCGGGTGCATTCTGTAATTTGTAATACACAAGCAAGAGGCATTTTTGCACCCCAAGTATGGAAATTAAATAAGTCTCACTAATTGCAGCAGCCCTAAACTAAATATTTTTTACACATATTATCTCCCATAATTATCTCATCTATGAATATTGGGCCCTTTTTAGGGGAATAAACAGACCCAGAGGCGTATATCCCCAGACCCCAAGGGGGCAGGAAACAGCCAAGCCTGCGTGAACCCTGTTTGGACTGACCCCTTGCTCCTCACAACTCAGCCTCATCTGTTGTACTTCACTTACACTTGCTTCTAATCAGCAAGTGTTTCTCGGTTTCTTTCCAGAGGGGCATAAAGGATTCAGCTGCCTCCCCCACCATTCATGGGGTCTCCACGGTTGACGATTACCACGGAGTACAGGGTGCCCTGGCTGCCTGGTGGGGTTAGCTGGGCCTGCCTCTGGGCTCTGGCTTCTGTTTGTATAAAGTGATGCGAAGGGGGTTGGGATGTTGGGGGGCTAAATTGCCCAGACAGGAAGTCTGCTGGCAAGAAGTGTCTGCAGGCCAGTGGGCAAAGAGGATCCTAGAGAGATAAGAAAGACCTGCAGCTGAGGGACCTGTTTTCCTTCAATACTTAGCTGTGTCAGGCACAGAGGCCTCCCCACCCCTGGGCAGCTTGTAACTTGAGGGGGAGATGGGCAACCCAAAGTCAGAAAGACCTAAGTTCTAGTCTCAGAGGTTTAGTCTCGGCTCTGTAACTTCTTAGCGCAGTGACCTTTCTGTGCCTCAGTTTTGGCATCTATACAACAAGCTTAATGATAATGCTGACCTCAGAGTTGTGATCAGTGCTACAACAGGAGTACAAGAGGACAGAGGAAGGGCCTCATACCATCTTGAAGGGCCAGGTGGTGTTCCAAAGAAAGTGAGACCTATAGGAGGAGACAGGGTTATCTGGTATAATCTGTGGCTCTTTGGGGATCTGAGGCCAGGCCCCTGAGGAGTGACCAGCATGCAGGGGACTAGGAGGAGGTGACTTGGGTCTGGGCTGGGCTACTTTTTGGCATTTAGGGGTCCAGACAAGATGTGTAATAGTCTCACCAACCACCAAGATAGCCCTTGGCCTAGGCCCCGATGGGATCATCTGGAGGGCGCTGTTATGTGTCCACACAAAGTGTTGGAAGGAGGAGTTTTTGGAGAGCGTCTTGAGGGAACTTGGTACCAGGAGTCTGGCATGCCCAGAGATAGCTGGGGCTGTAGGGACATTCGTGTGGAGGCCTTCGTCCTCCCTGCTGGGCAAATCCTGTTGTGTTCCCGCTTCACTGACTGATTTAGCCAGTCTGTCATCAAGCATTTGAGTGCCTGCCATGTGCCAGGTGCTGCTCTAGACACGGTATACAGAGGTGGGCAACAAAGCCCATGACCTTACTCTCCCCAGGCTTCCTTAGTAAGCCACATGATGAGTTTCTTCAGGGGTGTGTCCTGAGCAGTGCCCCCGAGGCGCGATATCATTTGGCATGTTCGAATTGGGGTTATCTGTTTGGGCTGGGAGGTGGGAGGGTGGAGGGAGCCAAGGTCACTGGGGGACAGGAGGTCAGTTCGTACAACAGCTGGTAGCAGGAGAGTGACGTGAGATCATTCTGGCTGCTGTTCAGACCAGGGAGGAAGGTGGGAACTCTTCCCTGATGTTAGTGACATGGACGGGGCCCAGCCGTGAATTCCAGCCCCAGTGCTGATGGCTCCAGTGCTGATGACCAAAACAAGACAGTGAAGGCCGCCCTGAGAATTAGGTGAGACCGCGAGAGCACCTTGCCAGTGGACTGTGTGCTCACCAGGGCACGTGGTAATTAGCCTGACAAGTACGAAACTGTGAGGGCAAACCCGAGGCACAGCTGCATTGCCTTTCATGCTTCCATGAAAATCACAACTGTCGCTCTGCCCCCAGCACTGGGGGGGATGTCATCTCCCATCCTCCTCACAGGCCCTCATATTTGCAGCTGGGCGGCCTGGGGAGGGCAGACGGCGCCCAAGGCCTTTGCACAGCAGGAAGTAGAGGGGCGGGGGCTGTGGCGTTCCTGCTGGTTTGGACAAGCTGCCAAGGCCAATGTCCTGACACCCAGGGTCAAGTCCCTGATGGAGGGGAATGGGGTGCCACGAGGATACTGAGGAGAGGCCCTCTGCCCTGGGGTGTGGTAGTGGGAGCGGGAAGCCTTTTTGGACTTTGGCAGTCCATGCACCTGAACAGCAGCGGTTCTCCAGGTTGCTGGTGGTGCTGGGACAAGGGACAAGTGATCCACGCATCAGGTACCTTTCAATGTCTTAGAAATCCCAGCTTGAGAGAGGGAGGGTGTGTGGGAGGGGTTGAAGAAGTCAAGGAGCTGGAGCTGGAGGAAGGCTAGGGCAGACCAGATTCATGAAGACTGAACCAGGAGGTGCAACAGTAGCATGGGGGAACAGTGAGCAGGCTGGGGCAGGGAGAGGTGACGGGCATCTGCACAAGGGAGGTGGCAATGAGAATGCAGAGGAGGAAGGAGAGGAGAGGCACCTGGACAACCGGGTCCAACTTTACCTGGAGATGGTCTGAACCCAAATGGCCCAGTTGTGTGGCTTGGGTGCTGGTAGTTGGTGCTGCCTCACAGAAATGCAGCTCCCTGGGAGGAAGGGCAGGAGAGGATGTGCTGGGCTTCATTTGAGTGTGAGGAGCCTGGGCCAGGAAGGTCTGGCCCTGGGTGAGGAAGTAGGAAGACAGAGGAGCCTTCTGCATGCTGAGCTGGCAGAGAGTGTAGAGAGAAGACGGAGGCGTGTGGGTGTGCAGAATGCCAGGGGGCCTGGGTGGGGCACTGTTCGAGGTTTCACTGGGCCAGCAGCCTTGGACTGGAGTCCTGAGGAGGCCCAGATGTGGGCAAGTGGAGGAGGGAAGTGAAAGGGGGTGCCAGACATGGAGAGAGAAGCTGCTTGTAACCATGGCAGGGCAGAGGAAGGCTCAGGAGGGAGGGGTTCTTGGGAGAGAACCTGCAGTGTGGGAGGCTGGGGTAAAGGTATTGGGGTCACACTAATGAGTTGGGGCTTTTTCCTGTAGACAGGGGAAGCCCAGCAGAGTTTTAAGCAGAGAGACTCAGTGAGAACCATGTTTAATCACAACCTCTTTCTGGCATCACTGTTGAGGAGTGTGTCCATGTGACACTGGCACTCAGTGGACAGAGTGCTAGTGGCCTCAGCCCAGTGAGCTCCACTCAGTGGGAAGGTGTGAGCAGAAGTGGGAAGGCAGCCTTGGGGTCAGTGAAGGGCCGCACCAGCCTTTCCTCGCTGCATCCCGAGCCTGCCTGGCTCCTAGAGTCATGTGCTTCAACCTTCCTATCTGCCTTGGGGTGCCACGTGCTCTTGGCCTCCAGGTCACTCCCTGGAAACATCTCTTGGGTCTTCCTCTGAGAGGACAGAGAGTCACCTCAGCAAGCAGACCGCCTTAGTGGGGACAGGGGGCTCTGTGGGAATACATTGTACCCTGCCCATGCACCTCCATTGCCCTTTGTCCTGCACAACTGGCCATTGTCTGCTGTTAAAAGGATGCCTGTGATTTAACAGCTGATGCTCTGGGGGCTGTTTACTGGTGTGTGCTAGATCCTAAGCTGGGCTTCTGACCTGCCTCGTCTCACTAATCCTCTTCAGTCTTATGAAGTGGATTTTCCTGCTACACCAATTTCACTGATGAGGGTATTGAGCCTCATAGAGATCACATAACTTGGCTGTGACCTCACATAGTGAGGGACTGTATTTGGGTTTAATGGCACACAGAAGACGACATTTCATATTTTGAACTTGTTACTTTATCATCACTTTCTGAGCAGAGCCTAGTCCCTGGGCTCTCCCAGCATCTACGCTCAGCCTGTTACCCATAATGGGACTGCACCATCAAGCCTCCTCTAGGTGCCCTTTGGGAGCTGCCACCCATCTCACTAAGTGGGGGAGACCAGTGGTTACCCCTGGGTAGGAATCCCAGCTGGGTCACTTACCTGCTGTGTGTGATGCCGGGTTGGTCGCTTAGCTTAACCCTACCAAACCTCAGTTTCCTCATCTGAAAATGTTAGTTATGAGGAGGAAGGGAGTTCAAGCACTCAAGCACCTGGCATAGTGCCAAGCGCCTACAAAGGACCCAATAGCGGTCGTGTTAGATTGTGATCACTTCCCTCTTTACCAAACTGGGCCCAAGCAGGTGCCACTGGCGCGTGTGTGTGGCACAGCCGGAGGACCCGGGTTATGAATCATTCACCGCTAAAGCCTTGCATTATTAATGTCGTTATTCTCAGACTTCTAAGGGGTGGGGCGGCTAAAGCCCATATATGGAAGGCGCGACTCAGCCTGCGCGGCAAGCGCCTCTCTGGGTTCCGAGTTGCCATGGAGTCTCGAAGGCAGCCTGAAGGCGGATGCCCGCGGCGATGCCCTTGCACGGCCCCCGCGCAGGTCCTCGGTCTGCGGCCTGGACCTTGGCCGCTCTGGGTCCGCCCAGGTCGCCTTTGCGCGGACCCTGGACCGCTCCTTTGGGGAGAGAGAGAAAGTGGTGGGGAGTTGAGCGGGCCTTTCCGAGAGAGTGTGGCGTGTGCGCTGTGCTTGCAGAAGGGCTCAGGAGCCGACGCGCAGGTGCCTCAAGGGCCAGAAACCAGTCCCTCGCCGCGCCTGGGTCCAGCAGGCTGGACAAGCAGCAGCGCTCCAGGCGCGCCACACCGCAGCCGCGGCCGAAGCTGGGACAAGCACTCGGTCTCCCAGCCGGGAGAGGAGGCGCCAGGCCTCTCAGGGGCGGCTCCGGGCGGGCGGGGCGCGGAGCTCTCGGGCCCCGCCCTTCGCCGCGCCGCCTTCCCGGGCCATGTCCGGCGGTCCCCGGCGGTCCCTAGCTGGCTGCGGCTCGGCGGGGCGGGGCGCAGGGCGGGCCGGGGAGGAGCGCGGGGAGGAGCCCGGGCTGCGGCGGCGGCCGCGTCAGAGCAGTGCTCAGGCTGCCCGGCAGCGCAGACCCGGCCCGAGCGCAGCCGAGGACGAGGACAGGGACCCGCACGGGCACGGGCGCTGTGCCGGAGGCTCCTCTCGCGGGCCGGGGCTGCGCGACAATGGCGGACAAGGAGGCCGGCGGCAGCGACGCGGGGCCCCGAGGTGAGCGCAGAGTGCGGGTCCTGCGACTGAGGTTGGCAGGACAGAGGAGGGATGAGGCGCGCTCGGTGCCGTGCAAGAGTGGGGCTCCTTCTCCATCTTGCTCTCACCGGGCACAGTGGGCGGCAGCGCGGCGGGCAGCGCTCCCCGCCAGGGTGCGGATACTGCAGCGGGGATCGCAGCCCCTGCCGCTGCCTGCCGCGGGGTGGCGCCTCCTGCGAGGCCGGTGTGAGTGCGGGTGAGATCCGCTCCCCTGTCCATGCCCCGCGCGCGGTGCGGGGGCGGCCAGCGATGGCCGGGAAAAGGGCCGGCAGCCGGGTGGCCCGGTGTCGCTAGCGGCTAATTTCCGTGACTCAGCGAGGCGCGAGTGGGCGCCTGGGGGAAATCTGAGATTTGGACCTGAACCTTCATTCCACCCGGCCCGGGCCCGATGCTCGAACCCGCTGCAGCTACGGGCCGAACGGCATCCCATCCACCTCCCTGCCCATCTCCAGGGATTCTCTGGGCAGAGGAAGGGCCAAGCGCCAGGGCTGGACTGTCCCCTCCTTGCTGAAGGCCAGGGGAAGCGCCCAGTGCGGAGGATGGAAGCTCACATTTTGCAGATGTGCTGGGGCCGCTGTCTTTGGGGAGCGTGATTAGAGCTCAGAGAGGTCGGGGACCCGGAGAAGACCAGAGAGGGGGAGCGGGTCTCAGAGCTCAGGGCTGTAAATCAAAGCTTCGTCCGAGGAGGGGACGGGCTGGCCATGATTCCGGTCTTTCTGTGGGTCCCAAGTGAGGAAAGTTGGGTTCACCGAGGCGCCACGCGTCCCTGACCTGCAAGGCCGTGGCGGGAGCAGACGCCCGAGAGGAGAACGGCCCGGCAGCTTTCCCCGGAGCT
Source organism: Arctocebus calabarensis (assembly GCA_963573935.1). Taxonomy (NCBI): domain Eukaryota; kingdom Metazoa; phylum Chordata; class Mammalia; order Primates; family Lorisidae; genus Arctocebus; species Arctocebus calabarensis. Next base: position 18,673 of record CAUYON010089589.1, on the reverse strand, counting down.
ACGGGCAAGCCGCCAGGGGAGGATGAAATTTTAAATGCCCTAACATAAGGGAGATCCAGCCAGAAAGGAGCGCCGGGTTCTGCAGGACCTCAAAGCTAGAGAAACTGAGTCCAGTGGCAGCCCAGCCACCTTCGGGGCTGCCTTCGCTGTCCTGCTGTCGGTGCCCACGGCCCCCACCCTCTGCTGCGCTCGGAGCCGCACCTGCCCCCTCCTCAGCCCATTGTTCCTGCGGATCTGGGAGGTGCCTCCCCACGCGGCACTGCAGTGGTGGGAGAGTGCAGGGTGGGGGCTGGGGGATCCTGACACCGCTCACTCCAGGGAGGGCCATGGAGAGCCCGGGCCCTGCCCAAACACTGAATCTGCCCCCTCCCTACCCTTCCTCAGCTGGCAAAAGCTGGTGACCGACTGGCAGCTGTCTTTGTCTGAACATCACTCAGTGACTGTGTTGACTCATTTTTTTCCCACTTTTTTCTTTAAATTGGAAAAGAATTAGGATAAGTAGGGGTGTCTAAATTGCTAAAGGTTGGGAGTTACTGAGCCAGTTTCTTGTCTCTCATGCTGAGATGAAGAGTGGGTGTTTGTATCAAATGCAAGGTTGAGCAAAGGAATCACCAAATTTGAAGAGTGAGCAGGGGTGGGCACCCACTCCCCAACACCCTCCCCAGCACTATTTTATAAAATCATATTTGGCACACCTACCCTATACACACACAAACACACACACACACACACACACACACACACGAGCATGGAGTGTTGTTGTCTTTCTAGAGCTGGGAGAGAGCCTCACACGGAATGAGGAAGCACATACTGGGGGTGCTCTGCCACCTGCCGCTGCCCACCTGGGTATTCTAGAACGTTTCTTCACTTCCAACCATCTATAATTCAAGGCAACTGGTGAGAATCCAATGGATTTAGGGCACAGGGCAACCCCCAAAGCAGGCTGTCCCTGGCATCTCACCTTGTCCCTGGCTCCCATCCCTTCATCTATAAAATGAGGGATATTAATAGTATCACATAGGAGTAAAGTCTGCTCACTCCTCCTGCAACACACCTATCTCTAAGGTTTCCACATTGCACATTCTGTGCTGGGCAATGAACATGCATTATGTTATTTAATTAAGTCTTACAACAAACCTCTTACCAGCATTCCACTTTGAGGGGGTGGGAAATCTAAACACACATTGAATGATCTACCCAAGGTCACACATCTAAGAAGTATTAACTGAAATCCAGGCCATCTGATTCCAGGGTACCACGCAGTTTATGTACTTCATGGCTGTGGTTAATAGTTACCATTCTGTTAGGGAGATAAACATGATTGTGCTTCAGGGGAGAATATCCAGGATCCTCTTGCTGCAGAAGAATAAGTGGCACAGATTTCAGACTGTGGGACTTGTGAGCAGTGGGAGTCAGGATGTGTGTGTGATGGAAAGGTGGCCATAAAATCTTCCCCCACAAGTTGAGTGGGGGTAGGGAGGTGAGTGGGTGGATTTGAGGATTAGACAAGAATGGCAGAATGTTGGTAGTTGTTGAAGCTTGGTGATGGGAAGTGGTGGCTCATTACTATTCTGTACATTTTGTGTGTGTTGGTAAATTTCTTTCATAGGATATTTAAATGAATTAACTTGTAAAATGTGAAACCCCTTTAGTCTCTGGATAGTTGGATAGCAAAGGCTGAGATGAACTTTAATCCTGCCCCTCACCCATGACCTGAGTGGGTTGACACTCAGAGACCTAGAAGGATGAGATCAATTGTGGGGGCAGTGCACCAGGTGGTTCCGACTGGGGTAGCTCCTATGGTGACTGAGTCTGGGCAGTGACCAGTGTGGGCAGTGGAAACCAAGTCATTTTTTCCAGGGGTGATGGGGTTTGAGGAGAGGGATGGCAGTCAGGGTTGAGAGTGATTCTGGAGGCCTTGCATTGGGCTTTGGAGATGGAATTTTTACTAATGTTGGTGGTTAAACTTAATAAAAATAAACATTTTAAACTCTGACATTTATTGAGGACTTAGTATTTGCTGAAAGCTGGGAATACTGAGTTATCTCATTTAGGCCTGACTTGGTTTGTTGTTGAGTGAATGACTCTATGAAGGGGCCCTGGGTACCCCAATTTCACTGAGGGGAGGACTGCCAGTCCTAGCAGTGCACAGCTGCAAGGGGGCTGTGTCAGGGCTGGGACCTGGGCCACTGGACTAGGGGCCCAGGTGGTCCAGCTGTATAGCTTCTCCTAGCACATGCCTGGTACATTGTAGGCCCTGAGGAAGTGTGTGGGATGTCTAAATGAGGGAGCCAGTGGCTAATAGGGAGAGTGTGGCTGCCCCACTTCTTACTACAGATCAAAACAGAGGGATGCTTATTGTGGCCTCCAAAGGAACTAAGAAAAGGTCAAAGCAGTGCTCCAGGTATCACTGGTTAGGGCTCCAGCCATGGGACCCACTTCTGTGTCAGCACCTGCCTCTGCAGCTGTGCCTGCATCTTTGGTGGTCCTCACAACCTCCCCATGCATCTCCCTACACAGTGTCTGTGTTTCTTGGAGTCCTGTGATCTCTTTTGACCCTCCTGGATACATGCAGTTCCCCCTGCCTATGACATCCTCCCTTTGTCTAGCAAACCCTTACTCATCCTTCAAAACAAGGTATCGTTTCTCAGGAAACCTTCCTGGACTTATCCAGTGGGGCCAGATCCACCAGTGTGGCCCTGAAGCCTTCAGTATTTAACCATTGATGGTTCCTAGTGGTGTTTATTGAGTGCCTCTGCTATGCCAGCTTTGTATATGTGTATCCCATCGACTCTTCCAATACCTTATGAGGTTGGTTTTTGCTAGAGTGCGGTGGTATCAGCTTAGCTCACAGCAACCTCAAACTCCAGGATTCTAGTGATCCTCCTGCCTCAGTCTCCCAAATAGCTGGAACTACAGGAGCCCACTACAACTCCTGGCTAAGAGGTTGGTATTTTTATTACCCTATTTTGCCAATGAGGCAATTGAGGGCTTTGATAAATTCTGTAACTTGCCCAGCTAGTGAATGCTGGAGTTGGGGTATAAGTCCGTCATGGAGCCCTAAAACTTGTATTGTTTCTCTCAATGCCTCTTCTCCCAAGAAGGGCAGGGACTTTGTCTTTCATTTCCATATTTTTAGTAAGAGCGTATAGTAGGTGTTCAATAACTGTTTTATTATTTGTTGAGTGAATACGGATTGGCAAGACATGAGGCCCACAGCAAGGGGGGATGGCATCCATAGTCTGTTCACTCCATAGCAGCGCTTCTAGAAACATGGGCCAAGCTGGAGGGAAAGTGGGCAGAGCTCGGGTAGTCTCAGAAGAGATGCAGCTTTGATTCCAACAAAGGCTTGGAGTGATGGCTCAATCTTGTGGGGCAAAATGCTCTCTTGTCATATAAATAGGCCTCTTTGGTAGGGGAGAAAGCTTCTTTATTACTGCTGTGCATAATTAGAATGGCAGAGAGGAATCAGGGGCTTTTAATAAATGAGCAGCATGTGGCAGCATGAGGCAGGGATGCCAGGGCCTGGGCATCCCCGAGAGAACAGAGACAGCAGAGGAGACGACCAAGGCAATGCCCAGAAACAAAACCAGAGCCCCACGGAAGAGGGCTCTGCAGAGCTCTGCTGCATTCCTGTCACTGCAAATGACTTTGCAGATGCTTCTCTGAGCTCTGCCAGGACCACCCCTCTTCTTTCAGCCTTGACCGTGACCTGGCAGCTGCAAGTCCTGTGAGGCTGGCAGCTGTTGCGTAGCACTCCTCCTGGGAAGTTCTGAACTGCAGAGTTTGGGTATTGATTTTAGTCCCCTTATTTTCAGGGTGGCCATCTGTACTGGTTTGCTGGAATAGTTCTAGTTTAGGCCTCTTGTCCCAGGGAAATTATTAATAGTGACACCTTTCACATTCAAAGTATCTCAGTTTGGAAGATGAATTATGTGGTTTCACTACTTACCTTTTTCTTCTTCTGCACCATCTGGCCCTTGAGGGGGACAAGGAGGCCATATGGCCTGTGGTTAAAACTGGGTTTTGGGCTCAGACACTTCTGGGTCCAGATGTGCTTAACATCTGGGTTTAATATTGCTGTGTCTCAATTTCTTCTACTGTAAACAAGGGTAATTAATAATCCCTGCTCCACAGGGGTGCTGTTAGAATGAGGGAGAGAGTATATGTAAAGTGCTTACCCTGAGTCTGGCACATAGGAGCTGCTCAGTAAGTGTCATTTTATTATTACCATGTTAGGTTGATTTGGGAGGGGTAGGGTTCAGTGTGGGACCTGGAACTAGACTGCCTGAGTTCAGATATGGGCTATGTCATTTACCAGCTTTGGGGCCCTGGCTCAGTTTTCTCATCTGTGAAATATGGATTATAATAGTATCTTCCTCATGGTGTTTTTGTGATGATTGCATGAGTTTTTATAAGAAAAACACTTAGAACAGAGCTAGGTATGAAGTAGATACTGAATTAATATTAGCTGTTACCATTATGCGTTGTTATGAATAAACATGCTAAATTACATTCTTGTAGACAGGAGGAATTATCCAGTGCATTCATTTCTTATTGGTGTCATAAAAATCACCACAAATCTAGTGTCCTCAGCAATACAAATTTATTATCTTACATTTCTGGAAGTCCAAAACGAGTCTTTCTTGGCTAAAATCAAGGCATTGAGTGAGCCACATTCTCTCTGAAGGCTCTAGGGGAGAATTGTTTTCTTTGCCTTTTCGAACTTCTCAAGGTCACCTGCATTCCTCAGCTCTGGACCTTCCTCCATCTTCAAAGCCCTCACTGCAGCCTCTGCTTCCATTGTCACATTTCCTGTCTGACGCTGCCTCTTCCTCTCCCCCAGGAGAGGTTTGAACATGGGAACTATTCCTTAGCCTCGTATTGGATAATGCTCTTACACTGGTCAGGCTACTCATGCACCTGCTGCATGCTGCCTTCCCCGGAGTCTGGATTGTTGATGGTCCTTGATTTATTTAATCCCAATAGGGTCCCTGGAGATGTTGATACTTTTAGGACTGGTTTAGTCCCTTGTCATGGGCCTGTAGAGTCATTAGGACCTGCATAAAATGTCATTGTCTTCCGAGCTGGGAAAACCATCAGAGTATTAATGAATTAGTGAGATGTCTACAAAATTATGTTTGCTTGTATTGTATAACAAGTCATCACCAAATTTAATGGTTTAAAACAATAGTCTCCTTACGGGCTTGTGATTCTGTGGACAAGTCTCTGTTGGGTGGTTTTTTTTTTTTTTTTTTTGCTGGTCTTACCTAAGGTCACTCATGACCTAAGGTCACTCACTGCAGCCGTCTGCTGGCTCCATTGGGGTAGAAAGTTCGGGGTGACTTCACTCACCAAGGTAGGGGTTGGTGTTGGCTGCTGGCTGGGTTTCTTTCTGCTTGTGGTCTTCTATCCTCCAGGAGGCCAGTGCATATTTCTCTATGTGGTGATCTCAGGGTATGAGGGGGAAAGCTGCTTCCTGGAAGCCAGGGAAAATCACTCCTGCTGCATCCTGGTGGTCAAGGCAAGATGTAAAGTCAGCCGAGATATGAGGTGTGGAGAAATTGATTCCACTTTCTAATGAGAGGAGCTATAAGGAATGTGTGGCTATTTTTAACCTAACAGAGGGAGCTTAACTAAAATAACAAAGCACAAACTTTGAAAAACTATATTATGTTTTTAAAACAACTAATAAGTTAGATCACCTACCTCTTAAGACTTTCTGCAAGCACATAAGGATTGTCTCACACTTAACACTATTCACTTCTTAGAGCATGTGCCTCTATGAATAATAAATGGTGGAATAATGTTAGTATTCAGAAAAGTTGTGTTTGCTCATTTGCAATATGTCCTGGTATGCTTGTATTTTGATGCATCAGGATTCACTGTCTCATGATTAAAGAGTTATATATGAAGAACCCCAAACGCCCAAACCTATAGATGCAGCATCCTTTAGTGTAAGTCAGGGTTGTTGTAGTGTCTTTCCTTGCCCTTAACCTCTATGGACAGCAGCTGGGAGGGCAGATGGAGGAGCCACAAAGACATTGCCCCTATAAGGAAATAGTGGGCACAAGTGACACCCTGCAGGTGTTTTGAATTTTGATGATAACAGTGTCTTAAGTTAGTTCTGTTTTTGGAAACATTCTGGTAACAAGGTTCCACAGGTGTTAAGTGATATGCACCAATTCTGTTTTTCCCATGAATCCTATTATTTTTAGGGTGTAATTTTGCAGAATATGAAGATTTTTAGGAAAATATATTGCATTACAGCAGATATGGTTGTGCAAATGCTCCTTGACTTATGGTAGAGTTTTGTCTATGGTAAAATTGAAAATATCTTACATCGAGCCATCCTAAGTCAAGAACCATCTGTATTTGTATTTGATGGGGGATGAGTGTCCATTTGAAAATATTTTACTGGGTGAAGGTGGGACCTCAAATAGCTTCTGGTCAGCTGTCTCCTCTTTACCTCCTTTCTGAGTATATGAACTAGACTTCTGAGACTGCTTTACTTTCCAGATGTTTGCATACTTTTTGTTTACTGTGTTCCAATTTTAATGTCAGAAAACCGAGCCTCCTGGAGGGAAGTAATTTCTCTAGGATGCAGATCCTGTTAGCTCCCAAGATCTCAGAGGGAAGTGGGTTTTGCCAGGGTCCTTTGCCTCGAGTAAGCTAGAAATTAAATGATGTCCCTTATTACTTCCTATATTTTGTGACTCATACCCAATGACCTTGCTGGTTTCTCAGTGACTAGGGGCAGTGGGTCTTGTACCCAGACTTCTGGTTCTGTTTCGAACACCTAGAAGATGTAGGTATTTGGACTGGAGCCTGGGACTGAGGCCTCAGATCAGCCTCTCTTTATTTGTCCCCCTGGTTTCCTATGGCTAAAGGCTAAATTCCTCTGGTCATTCCCTTCCTTTCTTTTCCTTTCTCATTGTCCTTGAGGGGCCAAGGTTTGGATAGGAAGTTGTTCACAGCACAAAAACATCAGGCAGGAGTCTCTTCCCAAAGCAGAGGTGAAGGTCATTGTCAGTAAACAGTTCATGGGGTAGCACCTACAGCCAAATGGGACCCAGGTTGTATGTAACTGGGCTGGGCTCACCCTCTCATTTTATAGATGAGCAACTGAGGCCAGGTTGGGGAAGTAGCTGCCCTAAAACACTTGGCAAAGCCAGGATAAGACTCCAGGTCTGCTGACCCCCACTGCACGCTTCCCACTGAACTCAGAGATGACCCTTGAACACTTCTCAGCCCAGCAGTCCACTCAGTCACTCCCAACCAGCCAGAAATGGCACCAACAGGCTTACTAAGTTAATGACTTGTCCCTGCTTGCAGGAGTTAACTTTTTAAAAAGTGCTTGAAGAAAGTTTAACTCAAAGGAACAAAGTGCCAAGTCAAACCGCTATGAATAAAAGGCTCCACATTCCTGGGCCTAGGCCTGGGCTTTCTCTTCCAGGTTCTCGCATGTTCTCTCATTTGACATTGGTGCTTCCTGTCTTTCTGTGCCTTGGCTCTTGGAAGAATGCCTGTGTTTTAAAAGAGTATTAATTAGGGCTTTTGGTTGCAGGTAACTAAGCCTTCTGTGGCTAGCGGATCCTGGGGTGGCTCCCAGCGCGTATACCTGCTGCCCAGCCTGGTGGGGTGGTGGAGGGGGGAGAGCGCCAGTTCTCTTTACCCCTTCCCTTACCCTGCTTTGCCCTGCTTGTCACCCAGCCTTCCTCCCTGCTGGCCTGGTTTATGTGCTCCCTAGCTTTAGACCAAATGTGGCCACCCACCATGGACCCCACATTGAAGTGACAAGTGCTGATAACCCACAAGGTCTGCCGTCTGTCTGTTTTTCTGTCTTTCTCTCCCAAAGCCAACTTTCCAGAGGAGATCGTTAGCTTCAGGTATGGTTAGAACCTAACCTTGAAATGGTCGACCCGGGTCAGAGGAAGGATTGCCTTGCTGGGAGCAGGGAGTTAGGGTGAGCATTGTCTGCTGGTCAGAGAGTAACTGTCTCCCACAAATACTTACTATAGCAGTTACCATAGGAGTCCTCTGCAGTAAATAGTTCCGCGGGGAGGGATGTACATACAAGGAGAAGAGAAGGACAACGTGCTCTTTTGTTCTTTCTTGAAGACAATTATTTTCTCCCATATGAGATTTCATGCCATGTGGGATAATGGACCACTGGCTCCCTCCCTTGAGAATAATAAAATACCTGTGCTGTGTTCTCCTGGTGCATGCTGGGCTGTAGTCAGTCTGTGTGGCCACTGACCCCATTCAAAGGGAACATGGGCATCAGGTCAGGAGATCGTTTCCCTGGGGAAGCAGTCAGAGAGTAGGGAAGGGCCCCATCGTTCTCCAATGATGCTGAGTACATTATCCGATACATTCACTGCAGTGCCAGTTCTGTCTAAGCTCAAGGACTGATTCAAGGACCCTCCAGGGAAGGCGTGAGTGGCCATGGGAGGGCCTATTGAGGATGTATCATTGCATGAGGCCACAAAGGGCCACACAGCGGGACACTGGAGCAGACTATGGAGAACAGGGCTGCTCGGAGGGGCTGGGTCACACCCTTGGAGCATCCTTGGTCCCCCCTGCCCTAGTCCTCAGCTTCTGCCCCAGGAAATGCTGGGAGGGTGGGGAAGCCAGGTGGGCCCAGTTCCTTCATGATCAGGTTCCTGGGGCTGCACAGATGAAGGCCCCCAGCCTCTGTCTTCCTGTCTCAGACCAGCTGTGGCAAGATATCTTTGAAGATACTAATGACAATCTGTCCCTTGGAGTCAAACTCTGGTAGTTTGGCCAGGACACCTGCTAGGACAAGTAAGGGATAGCAGCACTGGGAAGGGGAGTGCCCCAAGGCCAGGCAGTCTCTGAGGAGAGATAGGGTTTGAGGGACCCCAGGCCACCTTCATGGGCAGTAAGACAGAATGGGCTTTGGAACTAGACAGTGCTTAGTTCAGATCTTGGTGTCATCTCTTATTAGCTGTATGGCCTGTAGAGAAGTCATTTAGCATTTCTGGGCCTGAATTAAGTATAAAAAGTACACAGTACTGGTGCCTGGTGGCTAGTATTAGATGGGCCCTTGGTGAGGGTGAAATGAGCATAGTTCACTTGTAAAGTCCTGGCTTGTGTCCTGGCTTCTATCCTTGATCTTGACCTTGACCTCAACTAGTTACTGAGCCTCTCTGAATGTCTGAGACCTCATCTGAAAAGTGTAGGTAACATTACCTTATGGGATGATCCTGAGAAATGGATGAGGCCAAGTTTATGAACAAATTGCCCTATACACAAAACGTGTGCAGTCCACATTGGCCATTGTCTTTATTATTTAAAGCACTCACTGGGTATACACTGGGTGCTCAGAAAGGTCAGATCAGGACATAGCACCTCTCAGTGGTGAAGCTCCCTGCTGGGGAGATTTTGTTTTTAAAGTTTATTGAGGTCTAAGTTGCATAAGATAAAACTCGCACATTTTAGGTGCATGATACCGTGAGTTTTAACAAATACATGTAGTCAGATAACCACCATATCAGGACACAGAAGATTTCTAATTTGGGAGAATTTTGTCATTCTGAGAATTCTATGCAAGATCCTTTTAGTTTGTGGAGAACCTTAGATGGTGGGGTCCCCTAGACCTGGACCGTGTCTGTAAGGGAGGGACAGCCACTTGTGACAGGATCATGGCCTGCACCCTGGGGATCTTACCAGCTATGGGTTGGGGTGGGCTGGAGGAGGGAAGGAGGAGCCTGCAGGGTGCCCTCCGTGAGCATCAGACATAAGTGAGGCTGTTGGGGCCCATCTAGTACCAGCTGGGCCTTCAGATGACTTCAGCTTATGAGTTGACCCTAGTTGAGAAAAGCCCAAATTGAGAAATTCCATGTGAACAAATTGTTGTTATTTTAAGCCACTAAATTTTGGAATTAAAAACATTTTTTGATAGCAAATAGATAATGAAATAGTCCTATTTTCCTTTTATGAATGAAATACAGTAGCAGATGATAGGTTTAATAAAAAAAAGTTTGGGGGGGTCAATTTTACTGATTGTTAAACTGAGACATATTGTAACTACTAAATTAGTGGGAGATTGGAAGGAGCAGTTGTTGTGCAATCTGGGGTCTTTATCCATCATTAGCACTCTAATTAGTGTGACTTAGATTATCAGAGTGAGAAATGGTTGAAGCTGGAAGGTGTGGTGAGGTCTTTCAGTGTTGGGTGAGCTAACCCCTCAATTGTCCAGATGAAGAAACAGAATCACAGGAAGGCATGGTGAGTCTAAGGTCATGCCTGTTAACCATATGGCCGTGCTGTTGCTCAGAGCCAGCTCTGATTCTTGACTGCCTGGGTGGGAGGCTGGGGATGCAGGGGGCTGAGGATGGAAGCACTGAAGCAGCATCATGCAGAGTGGGTGTGATGGTTTGAGGGGTACCCCCAGAAGGGACAGTGGGTAATAGGGATTTTTCTGCCCAAGGGCACAGCCTTTTGGAGAACACTAACAAGGAGGGTATTGGGTAGTGGTACCAAAGACCCAGCAAAGGCCTCCTACTGCTGGGGCTATAGGTCGTTGCCAGGCGTCTATGTGTGTGTGTTTGTGTACTCATCACTAGGGAGTGCATGCATGGGTGGAGAGAGAGGAACAGAGAGCCAACAGAGATGGAGCAGAGGAGGGAGAGAGACGGAGGGAGGACGAGGCTGAGAGGTGTTAGAAGCTTCTGGTAGGCCTTTCCACAGGTTTCACACAGTCCATTCAAATGCGAACCCACAAGCACATGGTGGTCATGGATGATACTTCTGCCCCAACACCACACTCCTTGGGCCATCAGTGAATATTCACTAGTAAATTCACATTGGGAGGACAGAGGCTGAGGTTCTTGGGAAAGAAGGCCAGCCAGCGGGATGGGCTTTAGTATTTTTTGTATCTAAACCTTGTATATTGAATGAACATTCAGGTGGAAACCCAACCTCCCTCACTGAATTGCCTTATGAAAATGGAATCGTATGTCTGTAGAACCATGATTTTCCACTGGTGTGCCCTGAGAGGATTTTAGGTGTGCAGTGAAAAATTTTAAAGATTATTAATTATTTTAGAAAGAACAGATCAAAGCACAATAAGTATATTCTTTTTTGTATTTTGTTTTGATCAAGATAATTTAAGTGTGCTGCTGAAATTTAACTATAAGTTCAAGTGCGCTGAGATAAAAAAGGTTGAAAACCACTGGTGAAGGATAGGCCTTAAGATAGCTCACAAACACACTGAAGAATGGAGCTCGGGTCCTTTGAAGATTTTCCCTCTCCAAGGATTAGTGTTGTGGGACAGGGAAGGGAAGAGCCACTTTCTAATGAAATATTAGCAGTGAGGCTGAAATAAATTGCAAAACACAAATACAAAAGTCAGAAATTTACTTACTGTGGCAGTGGGATGGCCCACTCAGCCCAAAACTCACTAGAAAGCAGTAAGGGTTTGGGCCTCCTCCCAGCCCTGTCTCATAACTGACTTCTTACCCAGTGGAATGTGCAGGACCCTGGCCATCTGTGAATGTGTGTATGGTGAATGGTTCCTTCCTCTGCCCGCCCACACCTCCTCTCAGGGCCCAGAGTCTATTGGGGGCCATACAATCACCCCCACACACCTGCCATGCCCAGCTTCAGGTGAGTTGCCAAATTTGGTGACTGGTATTAACTAACCTAGTGTTAATGATTAAAGCCATGGGCACTGCCAATTGGAGAAGTAGGGGGCTGGCAGGAGCCCCGGGGCCCCAGCAGAAGGCTCCTCGCTGTGCGGGGTGGGGGTGGCAGGATTTCTGCCTCAGCACTGAGGGTGACTCACTTTAGGCAAGGGACATTTGGGACATGAAGTGTTGAAGTCATTAGCAGCCCCCATGCAGTATAGCTCCTGAGGTCTGGAGGGGCCAGGAAGGGCAAGTTTGTAGGCAGGACTCCTCTCTGAGAGGCAGTGTGCTCCCACAGCCAGATCAAGTCCTGGGATCAAGTTTCAGCTCTGCTGTTCACTGTCCCGTGAGGCTTTGGGCAGGCCTCAAGACCTCTCTGAGCCTCTGTTTCCTCATCTGGAGGATGGAGCCAGAGCAGGTATTTTTGCAAACTATTTGCAAAATATTCTCTACGCGTTGGCCATCTCTTTGTAAAATTTTGTAAAGAAAGGTACATTTAGTTACAATTTCCCATTTTCCCTATATGGTGACTTTATGAGCAAACTTTGGGATACCCTGTGGAGCCTATTCCATGATGTCGCTGGGAAGGTTTGCTGGGCAGATAGTTGACCCTCAGGGATTGGGGGCCAGATGGTCACTGGGAGCTGATGGAGGCTGAGAGTCCTGGTGCAGGAGACAGAGCAGCAGGTGGAGACCTTAGGTAGGACCAGTGATGTGGTGGGGACCAGGCTGGGCTCTGGGCTCTGGGCAGCAGGGCACCCCCGAGAGGCCTCAGGAAGTGACAAGTGAAAGGCCACAACAGACTCTGCTCACTCCTCCCACCAGCCGTGTGCTCTGCCCCACACTGTCCTGGGCAGGCATTGGGTAAAAACCAAGATAACTCTGGTTCTCATGACAAAAGCTACATGTTCATTATAGAAAACACACAATCAAAAAGAAGAAAGGCAGAAATGACCAGGATGTCCAGCCCCAGCCCCTTTTACGCTCACCACGAGGGGCCTCCAGACTTGCCAGAGACACAGAGGCAAGGTTCACAGACCGCCTCTCAGAAAAACCAGCACCGTGGGCTAGGGGGGATTTTCCTCTCATAGCAAGAGGCCTCTAATGCTGCTGTCACAAATTGCTACCAATTTAGGGACCTAAAATCAGACACATTAATTTTCTTACAGTTCTGGAGGTGAGAAGTCTGAAATGTGTCTCACTTGGCTAAAAGCAAGGTGTTAGCAGACTACATTCCTTCTGGAGGCTCCAGGGACAGATGATTCCCTTGCCCTTTCTAGCTGCTGGGGGTCCCTGCATTTCTTGGCTTGCGGCCCCTTCCTCCATCTGTGAAGCCAGCGGCAGGGCATCTTCCAGTCTCTCTGAGGCTGACTCTCTGGCCTCTGTCTTTGACTTATAAGGACCCCTGTGATTATAGCGGGTCCACCCAGCTAGTCCCGCATAATCTCCCCGTCTCAAGGTCCTTGACTTAATCATACCTGTATGTTCCTGGGGACTAAGGCGTGGACATTGTCTTACTTAGTGTGTTCAGGCTGCTATAAGAAAATGCCATTAGCTAGGTGGTTTATAAACATCAGAAATTATTTCTGACAATCCGGACGCCAAGAAGACTAAAATTAAGGCACTGGCACATTTGGTGACTGGTGAGGGTTTGTAGTTATACAAAGTGACGCCTCAGACAGAGTCCTGTTGATGAGCTGTCGAGGGCAGACCTGGGTGTCATCCTGACACTCCAACTCTGGGTTCTCAAGCCCTTCTCCCACCCTGAAAGAGTAGCTTGGGGCTGTGCCTATTTAGGAGTACCCAGGAGGGTCACCTCTTCCCATGTGAACAGCGGGAACTTTCTCCCTGTAGATGGCAGGCCTCACGGGTGGCAGATGGCTTCCTAGATGGCAGAGAAGACAGCCCAGATGGTGTACATCCAGTGGAGTGTAAGGGGGCAGTAATGGTGAGGGAGCCATGGTTAGGGCCAATGGAGGTGTCTGATGTGAAGGGTGATAGACAGCTACTGTAGATGCTTGAGGCTAGGATGAAATTAGTGGCTGTGACATGATGGGGGAGGGGAAAGGGGGGTGGCCTGAAGGCAGTGGGAGGGGCTTAGGCCACTGGGAAGCTCCTCACACCACTCTGCCTTTGCTCATGCTGTTCCCTCCACCTGCTGTTCCCTCCCATCTTGTTGACTCAGCAAACCCACCTTTCCAGAAACCAGTCAAGCCTCACCTCCTGCCCTTTAGCGACATCTGTCTGTTCTAATGCCCTTATGGCACTTATCACAGTGTCTTAATAGAGTCCATGTACAAAACAGAATTTTATAGTGATTTTAATTACAGTACTTTTAATATATTCCATTTAATATTTCAATTGTTTAATAATCATTTGTTTTGACCTGAGAGCTCATAGTTGGATTCTCATGAATTAAATGTCTACGTGATGCATGTCCACTAAAGGGGACTGACCGCAGTCCAGCCGGGATGGGCAGAGGAGGGTGTGGGACAGGCACACAGGTCGTGCAGGGGATGGGGGATGTTTCCCATCGGCCCTAGTTGGTCCCGCTGATTAGCTTTCTGGGTAACATGCCTGTTTTCCGATTGCAAGTTTAGCTTCTTGTTCACTAACCCAGAATGTCCTTAGTGTTGTGTCCAAGCCCTTCAACACCCTCCCATACTCTATGGAGAGAGTAAAAGGTAAGGACGTGAGGCTGGAGGGATGGGCTTGTGCAGTTGTCCTTGGGACCAGCGTTCACTTTTCCAAGTCCAAGACATTCCTCTGGACACCTCCCGGCATGAGGTCAGCACCCAGCACAGACATCCCCGTTCTGTGGGGGTATGCCTGCAGGGCGTCAGGCTGTCACTCTGTGACCTGTCTGGAGCATTCCTCTCTGCAGAGGAGATGGCCCCTGATGGTTTGAGTTCCAGATGGAGCAGTTAAAGATAACAATGAAGTCAGAGACGCTGTCCTTGCATGCTGTCAGGCCTAATGAAGTGGGCGGGCCTGCACCCTGAGGGACAGACTTGTGGGACAGCAGCAGTGAAAAGCCAGACCACCCTCGGAGACCTCTTCCCTGAGCCTGTGCTCCGGCAGTTGTCCATCTGTGCATGGGGTGAGGGTACAGTACAAAGTCCCACTCCCTGCACCCAAGCACTGTAGGGCTTGGGGTGTCGGGGCTGGAACAAGCGGTCCTGGGAAGCCACGTGTCCTCAAGCCCCTCCTGTGTGCAGAACACGTACACACCAGTGTGTGAGCGGCGTGGTGAGTCTGACTATTTTGGCAGCTGCAGCCATCTGTACAGCCTCCCCAGGATCCCTGAACAGGGTACTACGAGATGTATGTTATTTCCCGGAGTTCGTGTGGGTTTGAGGCCTGCTGTCCCCACCTCAGCTCAGGAAGGGATTGTGTAGGGGGTGTGGGAAGGGGATGTAGCTTGTTTGCTCTTATCCTGCTGCAGCCATTCACACCAGGGTTTTTCTTTTGCTTTGTTTTGAGTGAGGTTGACCTGCTTGCAGTTGAAATTTAAAAGCTTATGAAAATTTGGTGGTCAGGGTTTGCTTTCTGGGCCTGGAGCTGGGTTGGGCACAGTGTGAAAAGGGTGAGGGGTGCTCTGCTTGGCCTTAGCTAGGTCCTGGAGATGCTCTGGGGGCCCCTTTGGGTCCCTTGCCTTGGAGTCTCTCCCTTTGCTCTGTGGAGGAGCCTGGGAGGTGAACCCCATCCTTGGGAATGTACCTTTCCATGGCCTGTCATTTCCTTGGGAAAGACTGAGCAAATTCACTGCTCAGTAGGAATTACTCATTCCGTGTTTTGTTTTCATCTCCCTTACTGCTCTGGAAGTTGGACGTTCCATTTCATCTCCTTTCAAGAGTAGTCACTCTTGACATTTTGCCACGCATACTTAGCAAAGTCTAAGGTTAACCAATAACTCAACCCAGTTTACTAATTCTCCCTTCGTAATAAGTCTATCCTTAAAGATTTTATATTAAAACGTAAGAAGTAATTAGGGATTATGAGCTTAAAAGGTCTGAAAAGCTCTCCTCTCTCCTAACATGGAAGTCTTTGCTCGCCATGCCGGGAAGGTGCAGTGTACAGTGCCCGGGCTGTCTGCTCTGTGGGTGTCCCCGCATGCCCGGCGGCTCCGTGACACGAAGCCTTTCTTCCTTCCAGGCTGCAGCCCTAAGCCCTGGTGTGCCCTCCCCAAGGGCTTGTTGGGGCCTCTTTTGGCATTTGGCTTCTCTTTCCCTTTGTTTTCTGGAAGCAGGATTTTCTCGGGCAGGTTCCAGAACGCCTGCCAGCCTCAGGACCCTGGCTGGCTGCAGCTGGCACGTGCAGTCACACAGCAGGATGTTGCCCTCTGGACAAAGGCAGGGTCAGTCCTCCTGCGGAGGGCCAGTTGTGACTGTAGGAGTTGAGGCATCTTCTCCTAGCATTTATTCCAGAATTACGTTGAACTGCTTAGCTCTTGGGGGACGAGCACCTGTAAGTCCCCAACCTGCAGTGTCCTGCCAGGGTGACATGCCTGGCCCTTTTGCTCTGGCTGGCTGGCTTCAGAGTGTCTAGGGGAAAAGTGAGAATACAGTCATAACTAGGGTGCCATTCCCGCTCTGCGCCTGTGTTTTTTTATGTTGCTAAAGAACAGGGTGTCTAGGAAAGGCCAGCGCCAGCTGTGGCTGGTCGGACAGTCTAAAGTCGACAGCCAGATTCACCACTAAACAAGTGCTGGGAGAGTTGTGCCAACTCTTGTTAGACAGGGAGATTGGTTTCCAGTGGAGGGAGGGAGCGGTGCCTGGGGTGGGCAGGAGTGGCCATGTCCATTCCCAGAGAGGAGGCTGTGCTTCTGAGGGCAGGTGATGGGTAGCAATTTTCCTTGCCAGTTGATTCTAGCAGCTCTTTGATTTTATTCATTAACTTTTTTTTTCCCCCCAGAGACAGAGTCCTGCTATGTTGCTCAAGCTGGCCTTGAACTCCTGGCCTCAAGCAATCCTCCTGTCTCAGCCACCTCTGTAGCTGGGATTGTAGCCATGAGCCATCTTGCCTGGCTTAAATATTTTTATTGAGATGTAATTCACATATCAGACAATTCACCATGTTAGTATTCACAAGATTGTACAACCATCACCACTATCAAATTCTAGAATATTTCTAGTGCTCTGAAAAGCAACTCTTACCCATTAGCAATCACTCCCCATTTCCATTTCCTCTAAAGCTCTTTAATTTTTTACTGCTCTTTGCTGCAAGTTGCCAGTGGTATAGACTTGGGTGAATCAGAGTCCTGGAACCTCAGGGCTGGAATGAGGCAGAGGAAAGGGGCTCAGGCAGTGGAGATAGGTGCTTTGGCTGTGTGATTTTGGAAAGATGCTTAACCTCTCTGTGCCTTGGTTTCCTTTGCTGTTAAATGAGACTAATGACTACCTATTACCTACCTCATTAGGTTGTTTATAAGATAAAAGAGGTGTTAGGTAAGTAGTAATAGCTACGTTTGTTAAGACCATTGCCTGAATTATTCTGTTTAATCCTCATTAACTCTGTGAGGTCTGAGTTATTATTTTCCCTATTAATACACGGGGGAAACTCAGCTGCAGAATTTAGTCTCTTTTTCCAGATTGTGCAGCTGTGAATCAGTTTTCAGTTGCAAAGCATGGGAAACCTCACTGTGACTTGTTTGCAGAGAAAAGGAAATTAATTCTGACCCAGAAATGGGAGGAGGGTGTAGGAGACTCCACGACAGGCCAGTCTGCAGCTCAGGGACTCCTCAAGGACCAGTGTAGGTTCTTTCTGTAGTGGTTGTGTCTATGGGCTGGCAGCAAGATGGCAGCTGAAGAAGCATGGCTTCAGGAGACTCAGGACATCTTCCCAGAAGCCCCAAGTAGACTTCCCTTCATGTTCCATTGGCCAGAACTGAGTCACAAACCCATTCCCACATCCATCATGGCAAGAGGAAAGGGGGTGGCCATGATTGCCTTGGACTACTCAGGATCTGTCTCCCATCTGGGGAGGGGTCATACATGCCCCTGATGTAAAATTGGGGTTTACAGGGAGAAAGGGATTTGGGGATCTACTTGACAGTATCCTCTAAGAGTAGTGAGTAACTGAGCTGGGGTTTGACCCAATCTTCTGTGGTCTGAGGCCCTTGTGCCCAACTACAGCTACATGGATGGCCTCTGCGGCTCCCAGCACATAGTAAATACTCAGTGACTCTCGTGTCAATCCATAAGTTCTACTTCCACCCAACCCCCTGTGAGTTTTTCTTTCTTTCTTTCTTTTTTTTTTTTGAGACAGAGCCTCAAGCTGTCATCCTGGATAGAGTGCTATGGCATCACAGCTCATGGCAACCTCCAATTCCTGGGCTCAAGCGAGTCTCTTGCCTTTGCCTCCCAAGTAGCTGGGACTACAGGCGCCCGCCACAACACCCGGCCATTTTGTTTGGTTACAGCCATCATTGTTGTTTGGCAGGCTCGGGCTGGATTTGAACCCGCCAGCTCAGGTGTACGTGGCTGGCGCCTTAGCCCGCTGAGCCACAGGCGCCGAGCCTTCTTTTTTTTTTTTTTTTGAGACAGAGTCTCAAGCTGTTTTTTTCCCGGGGGAGAGTGCTGTGGTGTCAAAAGCTCAGGCAACCTCAAACTCTTGAGTTTAAGTGATTCTCCTGCCTTAGAGTTTAAGCGATTCTCCTGCCTTAACCTCCCAAGTAGCTGGGACTGTAGGTACCTGCCACAATGCCTGGCTATTTTTTTGTTACAGTTGTCATTGTTGTTTTAGCTGGCATAGGTCTGGTTCACACTTGCCACCTTCGGTGTATGTGGCCAGTGCCCTACCCACTAAGTTACAGGAGCCACCTGCTCTGAGTTTTTCTGATCTTCTGTCACTCCTCTACTGCTAAGATAAAAGGTTGCCTGACCTCTGCTTGGATTCCCTACTTATGGGGAACTTAGTTCTTACTGGCATTTTCTTTTCTTTTCGGACTATTCAATGACATGGTACTTTTTTTTAAATTAAATCATAGCTGCGTACATTAGTGCAATCAAGGGGTACAA